>JAUZSU010128250.1:0-17117 GCA_034780255.1 Parotocinclus maculicauda | reverse complement strand
GGACCAGAAGGTCCAGGGTTCAAATCCCACCTCTGCCACGGTTGGGTCCCTGAGCAAGACCCTTAACCCACAATTGCTTATATTGTAATACTGTATAAGTTGTAAGTCGCTCTGGTTAAGGGCGTCTGCTAAATGCTGTAAATGTAAATGTAAAATGTAAATTTGGTATGTGGAATTAAGGAACTGTATTTTCCTAGACTGCAATAAGTTTGGAGGTAAATGAGACATTAAACCCAGGGATAGCAACAAATGTTTGTACTGTGCACAGAAAGTTCAAGGGCTCAAGTCCCAGAACTCTCAAACTGCCACTTTTGGGCAGAGTGTGGGTCTTATAAGGATGTATTAGTAAGTCAGTCTGGATAAGCACATGACTAGAGCACATGTAAATGTACATATATAGTACCTAACAATGTACATAGCTGATTAGTCACACTTATTTATAATATGATATAATATTTGCAATACAAGCCCTATCTGGAAGAAACTACATTTTTAGGTATAAATAATTCCCACTTTTACACATGCTGTTCACTGATTTTATTTCTATCTAACTTAACGACGGAGATGCTTTTTCCCCTCCTTCCCTGAAAAACGTACAGGCAGAATTATCCCACGTTTAACTCAACTCAGTGGTACTCTATTCGTTATGGTCCTGATAAAAGTCAATCAGTCACAACTACATTCCAAAATAAACTAATTAAGGTCTATTGAGAAACTATACTGCGCACAAAAATAGGAATAATGAAAGATGCACTACTTTTGTGAGCAGTGGACAGGTGAAGAAATAAAACAAGTTACTTAAGAAGCCGGATAGCAGTGATTACTTATATATAAATGAATAATATATAAATAAAGATCAGTGTCAGGAACTTCCCTTCCCACAACACACCACAGCCTGCAAACAGGCCTACCAGAAACTACAATTCCCAGAATGTAAGTTTAAGGTCACCAGAATACTGATCATTAGAACATGAAAGCACTTTAGCCTTCTATAAATAAGAAACTTTCCAGAGTACCTTTGAGTTATATTGCTTGTCTGGATTTTGATCTTTGCTTTGTTATCCTGTCCACGTTTTTGCCTGTAGATCTGACAAACCGTCTGAACCTCACCTGATGCTTTGCATGTATCCCAACCAAGTGTGTGCTTAGGTCTTTTTTGGATCTGTTCACCCTTTAATGTTGTTCTTCACAGTAAAGTTTCACAACTGTTAACCTTCCAGGTCCATACAGAATAGAAACTTCCTTGTCCTGGAGAAATGTATTGTAATGTAATGCTTGTCCTGCATTAGTGTCCAGATGTCCTCCTAAACCACTTCGATCTGGGTTTTAGCCACACTTTAGTGGCACTCCTACACTGAAACACATTTAAAAGCTTCAGTGCTGCTGGAAAAAGAAGCATGCCAAAAGGGTAAAAGGAGTATGGTCCTCCAACGTAGCCCTAGGGCACTCCGGTGGTAATTAGTGTGGGAATATCTAATCTGCTCTTCCTCTCTCATTTTAACCCCACACAAAGGTAATAAGGAGAGCACCATTAAAATTCAATAACCTTTTTAATTAGACAAGCCCTTTTAACAAGTTTTGATGATTGGCCTCATTTTGCCAAGCGGGCTCCTTTTTTTTTAATATGTTCATTAAGATCGTTCTCTTAAATAAAACATGGCACAAGCTTCGACGATATCCACTGCTGGTAATGTGATTTAAATGACATTAAAATACAGAGCGAATGAGCTGACAGTAATACAGTAGCAATACGACACATACGACAACAAACCATGACTGCAACATTGAGAATTGTACACAGTTGCACTTTGTTATTTACCTAACCTCAAAAAGCACATTCCTGTGTGCTCCAGTCATTGTTGTGATGATGAATCACTACGGCTGAATGACATTGAGTGCATACAATGCGATCTGATTGGATAATGGATAGGTACGCAGCTGTCTCAAAAACATACAAAAAACTTTTCTAAAGTCTCAAGGTCAGCAAGAATGACCAACACACAGCAGTGGAAAAAGGTTGAGAGCAAATGCTGCACATTACTTTAAAATTTAGTGAATACCCAGTGGCTGCCAGTCAGATCCAGACAGGCTAATGTGCTCTGTGATCTATATGTCTTCAGTCTATATGTCTCACAATTCCTTCACGTGAGGTTCCCATCGCTCTCGCTCTTTCTCCACTGCACCTGTTATTACCTGACCTGAAGCCAATTACCTCAGCCCATTATGCCACATTAAACGCAAATAAGCCCACTTCAATTCATCTGCCAGCACCGCAGCCTCAGTGCACTTTAGACAGACAGCACTCCAGTGAAACCCAAAAGAAACGGCCTGGCTCTAAAAGGCTTTCAGCCAGAAGCCTATAAAATAGCAATTAAAGTCAGTGAACTTTCAAACCAGCATATTGAACTGCACTGAAATGGACTCTAAAGCGCCGCTGTTTGCAGAACTCCACCGCAAGAGCTTCAATTTCACTTTTATGGTGCAAATTCGACTGTAGACAATGGCAGGTTGTAGCCGCCTTTCAAATGGAATTTAAAAGAAGATCTAATATTGATGACAGCACTCAACGTTTCACAGTTTGCTGTCCTTTAAACGTTACAAAAAAGTAATAACAGTTTTAAAATTCATTTAAATAGTTGAATAGTAATATCAGTATCTATTTATTATCATTTTAATTATCTGTACTGTTTATTATATACTGTCAGTGGTAATCACTCCAATCCGACCTCTTCCAGGCTGCCCTTGGATCGTAAGACTTTATTAGATTTAAGTTACTCTGGATAAGGGTATCTGCTAAATTATTAATTGTAACAAAACAAATTTACTGTACATACATCAGGGGAAATGAAAACTATCGTTAAATTCTTAAATAAAAAAGTAAAAATATAATGCCTTCTAACCAAAAAAATATTTGCCAATTATTTGATCCTTTTAATCCAGGTGAAGTACTGACCTAATTTCTTGATCTGTACACATTTGGAAAAATAGATATAAGCACATACAGTACTGTCCAAAAGTCTCAGGCCACTATAAGATTTGTTGTTTTCGCAATTATATAACTTTTTACCACCCTATTCACCTAGCAAAACAGTAGTTGGCATCCTGATGAAGTGGCCAGATACTTCTATTGCTCAGTTTAAGGGGAGGTCACGTCACATACTTGCCACTGTAGCCTATAGAAGCATTTTTTTCTTTTTCTTCAAAATGTCCTGTACTTTCTGGTTGGACTCTAAATAAGGAGACTGAGAAATAATTAGGGTCATTATACCATAGCTAAACAATGATATATTTAATGTAACAGTGGCCCAATAGGTGCTAAAAATAAATTACTCTAAAGTACTCTTGCTTTATCAAATGAAGTTTTGGCCATCACTGTAACAAAACTCTTCTCTAATCATCAAAAAACGATTAGTTCTGAACACAAGTTCTAAATCTGACTGTACCTTCCAATAATTCACTACTAAAGGTGAATAATACACAGCACATGCCTTTTTTACGTATTTAAAAATATCCGTGATATTTTCATCTGTGGTTTCAATGAGTTCTGGAATAGGCTCTGGGCCTAAAAACAACCCTGATCAGGATAAACTCGAATTAAATAATAATAATACTGGTCAACAGAAGTGAAATTAAGCTCAATGTGATTAAAGTCCTTTAAATCCGATCTTATCTTTGTTGTTCTCTTTTATCACAAACAAATATCACAAGCTATAATTAACCCCCCGACAGAATAGCAGCCTTTCTTTAGCGAGCTTTTTAATTGAAACTAAATCTGGTAAGAATCTGCTCGGCAGCTACAGAGAGCTAAATGAAAGCTAGCGAGATCCCTGATAGCGCTGGCAGGAGGAGTATCAGCCTCGCACAGGACGTCTGAAGATCTGGCTTGCAGACTGACAGCTCAGATTTAATCCCTGCCTTCAGAGAGAAAAGCAAGGAAAATTGGATTCATGATGTGTACCACTTTAGCTTTTAAACGCGTGAAAAAAGGTGTCGCATGCTGGAAGGTGAGCTGGTTCATTCTTTGAACGATGCTCTCAAAGAGCCTACAGAAAACAATAACTCTTTATTATCGACCCATCTCATAAAGGAGTGAGCGAGAGAGAAGCAGAGGGTAGGTAATAGAGCAGGAGAGAGCAGGTAGAGCCAGGAGATGGTAAGATTAAGGTATAGCTGAAAATTTGCTCCGGCTCTTATCTGAAATTCAAAGGCTCTGCGTGGAAAAGCAGACACAGAGTGAATGCGATTCAGGCACATCAGGGATATAATCTTTTTTTTTATCCAATGAATGTAATAAAGAACACGCATGCAATTACACCTCATCTGATACTTATCGTGTCGAACTAAAAGAGCTTAATCCTTTCTGTTAAAGGCGAATGCAAATCGCTATCTGATATATACATACATATAGCAAATAAAACCAATGCATTTAGCTGAAGCTCATAGCTTAAAATCTCAAATCTGACTTAGTAGCGCATTGAGAAATACGGCTTTAGGAACTTCCCAAAGATTACAGGTCATGTGAGTAATCCTGCCTTCACTTTAGTTACAGGGAGCTTAGAGTTAGTCAGAGGGACCTGAGGCGAGGTGACCAGGGCCAAGGTTATACGGAACAACCCCAGGGTGCACTTTTCAATTTGCTGTCATTTTGCTCAGCTAATGCTAGTTTAATTATACCCATCACTGTTTTTATGGCCTGTCCCACAAACGTCAACTGCAAATTATAATCCTGTTCTTCTGAGCAATACGGACAAACCCATTAAAAGAGCAATGACAGCTCGAAAGTGCCTGGGTTGTTACAATGGAAGTTTGCATTGCTTTTAAGCTTTTCCCTACACAAGGGAAATAAGAGGGACAAGGCAAATGCCATTTTTCCTACTCCAAAAAAATAATTTTCACCTACGAAAGGCAGCTTTCAACAATATTTTTAGCTATAATGTAGTATGTAAACTGTGTGAGTGAGAAACTGTTTATCGCTCTACTGTATGTCCAGTTTAGGAGACCACACGCAGTCTAATTATCCTCCTGTAAATATAATTTAAAGAGCGACTGAAACTCGGCTACAACATTGTGATCTCTATTAGACGCATCTACCTGCTACTCGTTGTAGATTTTAAATCAAACTCAGAGGTTTGATCATCTAATCCTCCATCAGTGCTCTGTAGGATGCTGTCTACAGGATGAAAGGGCTGGACAGTTTTAGTGTGTGGACTATTTTCAGCCCAGCAGTGACACTGAGATGCTTAAAAAAAATCAGGCAGCACTGCTGTGTCTGATCCACTCATACCAGCACAACACATACTAACACACCACCACCACATCTGTGTCACTGGAGTGCTAAGAATAATCCACCACTTTGATCTTTGGGGGTCCTGACCATTAGAGATCAGGGTTTGCAGACAAACAGATGGAGGATTACAGTCTGTAATTGTAGTTCTGCAAAGGGCTCCAATATGGAAAGTAAAACTGATAAAATACAACGAGTGTTGAAACAAGGAGGTGTACCTAATAAAGTGATCAGTGAGTGTATGTTTAATATGTACATATCATGGATGTTAAGTTGGTTCAGAATGCTAATAAAGAGTTCAGGCAATAATTTATTTCAGTGCAACAGTAGTAATAATTCTCTAGTTTACTAAATGCTTAAATTTTAAAATATATGATTTTGTGTAACACGGCGCAATGGTTGTGACTGAAGTGGCAGCTAATTAGAAAGGAGGCTCGCATGCAAGTTTTGGTCATGTAATGTACTTTGTTATGCGTTAAAGAGTTGTTTGTGTTCGTAATGAGACTCAATGAAGTTAGAATATCGCATAAAGCAATCAGGGAAAATTAACTGAGAACTCCATTTCAGTAAGAGCAAATAACTAATTAGGATTGTTCTGAAGGAAAGTAGAGAAATAGCACAGCGATGATGGGAAACTTCACACACTGGTGGAGCTGAAGTCCAATTAACTGCTGGAGACAACACAGCATCTGGGTATCTCTTCAACAGCTCCTCACCTCAACAAAACCTGGCAATTAACTAATTACATGAGGGTTTCTCTAGCCAATTAGTGCTGTTTCCGATCAGGGAGACGGCAATAAAAAAAAAGCACAAAAGCTGCGAAAATGTAATGTAGAGCACTCAACACGTCCACAAGATTTCATTCACATGGACACTGTGTGGACAGCTTGTTCTGAAAGACGTTCCGCACCAGCCAGCCAAAGGGGTCGAACCTGAGCTTCCCTTAAGGCCTGCAAAGACGCTTTATGTGTGTGAGGACTGCAATATAAGCTCTCACAGTACTCCTCTACCTCCTGCTCACTACAGACGCCACGGTGGATGCCAACATTCAAAAGAACATGCTGGTGTTTGTCATTTCTAATGACTCCCCAAATCCAGAAGTGGCAATTATTTATTTCTTCCTACGTTCAAGCACCTCATTCAGAAAAGGATTTGTAGATCTAAAATGTTAGTACATGTTCTGTATTATATTACAAATATGATCAAAGTTTACATTGACATTTTACGGCATTTAGCAGATCCAGAGCGACTTACAATTAGTACAGTCTAACAATCCAAGCAGTTGTGGGTTAAGGGCCTTGCTCAGGGACCCAACTGTGGCAGAGGTCGGATTTGTACCCTGGACCTTCTGGTCCATAGGCTAGTACCTTAACTGCTAGGCTACCACAGTCCACAAAATGATGACTATGGTCATTCGAGTAACCTAGTAGTTCAATCCTGGGCTCTCAAATGTTAAATTTCAATCAGATTCCAGTGTTAACTTACCATCTCCAGATCACTGTCACCATCACCAATAATACCTAAGAGTTCACCAGTAACACTACTGGTTTTCTTATCTGCTACAGACAAAGACTGAAAGTGCTAAGTGAAGCAAATCCTGGACTGTTCTGGTAACAAGCTCTTATACACTACTGTTATTTTTACTCTATTTGAACTCACTTTGCTCAATAAAACATCAATTTATGCAAAACCGGTTGTCTGAGACTTTTTGGATGATTTTAGTTGTGTTTCAGTCCAAAGGCTTGTGGGTATGGATTAATCGTACGTTAAGGAAAGTGTGCACAGGCCCAATTTGCAAACAATTTGTATTCCTTAAGCTATGCTCATCCTGCTAAAAAATCAAATGTTTACTGGGCATGAAACTGGCAGAAAGACTATGGGAAATTATATTATATGAGTAGTTTACAAGCAATTTCTTCATATTTGTACGCAGGTTTCATAAATGAGACCCTGAGTGTGCAAAGCCGATCCGGCAGGACGGGTTTCTGTCACCCGATACATGCACATGCCCAGATGCTTGGGCTCACACCTATAAAAGATACAATTATAGCAGCAGGGCCTGATGGCCTTGCGGTGCTCCGAGACCAATCCACTCATTCAATAGTAATTACGGATGCCCAGGAGCCAGGTGAGGAGTCAACCTCGATAAAATCTCACTCATCTACCTGTAAGCAAGGTAAGAACTCACACAAAGTGAGTTATGCTAGTTTTCCGTTCTAATTATGAGCTTCCAGAAATGCATGGAATTTGCTTTCAGGACCTGGTTTGTCAGAGAGCGAGGTGAGGAGGGCATGTGTACAGCTCGAGGCTGATCTGGAAAGCTGTTTGGTGTTAGGTGATTTTGACATTCCAGCAACATGCACAAAGAGCCTTTGTGCTCAGGAGCAAATCCAAAACAATCTCATCAGCATAATTACCTTCTTTTTGCTCCAAATTCCAGTTCATGCCAGGAGGTGGAAACACGGCACAGTGGCATCACTCACCTCAAAGCACAGAATTATCTGCTTTCAAAAATGTGAAAAAGGCTCTCGAAGTACAAAGACAGAAAACATCTTCCACCTCTGTGAGAATGGGGTAAAAGGAAAGCAAAATGCCTTTCTAAGCTGCTACACTCAGCTCCTGAATTATAGGCACCTTTTGAAAGATAGAAAAAGTTTCCAATATGTCTGTTAATTAATTGTGAGACAATTATGTAAGCAGTGTTTAGAGTGTAACCATATTTCTGCCACATATTCTTATCATTCTTGATGAGACCAGTGATAAACAAATATCTCAACAGGAACATTTGCCTGTTATTATGCCATCTTGGCTTTTTATGCCATAACTGAATTGTTGTACTATTTATGATAAATCTATTCACTTGAGACATGAGAATACCTAAATACATTCAAAGACATATACATACACTTACAAACCACTCTATTAGGTACACTTGCTGGTACCAGTTTGGACCCCTTTGTCGCATTCAGCAAGGTGCTGAAATTTTGTTTTTAAAGATTTTGGTCCAGCTGATGCAGATTTGTCAGCTGCACAACCATAATGCAAATCACCATTTCCATCACATCCAAAAGGTGCTCTATTGGCGTAAGAACTGGTGACCAGCTCAAGAAAGCATGACATTTTATCCTGCTAAAAGTAGCATCAAAATAAGGTATACTGTTGTCATAAAGGACTGGACATTGTCAGCAAAAAGACTCAGGTGGGCTGTGACCTTTAAATGACACAAAATTAAGTGGTATTGAGTGTGTCAAAGACCTGAACTCAAGGATGGAGCAATGCTTTTGTGTTATTTACACAAAAAGTATTATTATTTAAATGCTGATTTTACCGTTTGAATTTTGCAGAAGAAAATGAGACCAAGCATCTTTTTCTAATCTTCTATTGTCCATTATTGGTGAGCCATGTGCAAAGTGCAGCCACAGTTCATGATCTTAGCTGACAGCACTGGCACCTGGTGTGGACGTCTGCTGCAGAAGCCTATCTGTTTTAAGGTTCGATGTGTTGTGTGAATTCAGAGGGCTCCTTGACACAGAGCCTCTCCAGATTCTTCATCATTTAGTCCAAGTCTGATCAGCACAGCTTTGTCTTTTTCCATTTGTGCTGTGCCATCCAAGCATATGTTAATAACTGAGTACGGGAATTTGGGCCGATGAAATGAATGTTTAGTACTGCTAAACTGGAGGTCAGAAGCTTTGTTTAAATGCAACCTTCATTAACCTCATAGCTCCAACGCAAAACCTTACACACCAGGCACGTCATAACTGATTAATGACATTTAGAAAGAGAGTATAATTACATATGGGATGTACTCTAGGGTCATGTAGGTGAAGTCCAAATTAAATATTGGTTTTGGGAAAAGACAATCTAGCTCTAAGCTTCTTTGGCTAGCAATTACTAGCAGGTGACAACAGGCTCTTTGTAGCACATAAACATTGTTCCGACTGTGATTTATTGCTACAAGCAGGCTGCAAAGAACTATTTGCTACCTAATTATTATTAATCATTCTTCCCTGTCAAGCAAGCTCACTGTCAAGCAGATACACGTAACACTGTCAAACCCTGAACTAGCCGTGACAGAGGAAAGTTTTTTTTATGCTGATTCTGAGTGAGCAACCTGATACGGATCTAGCCTAAGGCAGTGCATGGAGCAACAGACAGGAGACAAGAAACTAACCTTTTCTCAGTCAAGCTGTCATTTAGCAGCTTAAATCAGACAAGATTTTAATCTGAACTCTACGCCCTGCCTGTTCTCAGGTATGCATGAACCGAAAACACACCTTAGCTTCCAAACAATGCGGTGGCAGATAATTACAGAGGGTGTTCATTAATGTGCGACCATTCATCTGTGACCTTACTTTAACTGCCAGCTTTTGCTTTTTTTCACTTATTGTGCTTTGTTGCCTTGCTGTCGTCACTGGCTGACATGTCCACACTTCAGCGAAACTCTGACGGATGACTTAGGATGGGATTCTCTCACTGTCAATTGCCCTCTGCTGATGCTTGGAGGCAGGAAGGTGCCCTTTCTACCTTTTCTAGAGCTCCCGTTGTGCTGGACATGACAGATGGACTCTCACCCACCGAACGCTGCCACCTTGATGAGGAAAGCTCGAAGCCCACAGGAGATCATCTCACTGAGCAGATGAGCCTGCTCCTGACGCCAAAGATATGCCAGGGCCTGAAGCTGCAACCTGGAGCACCTATAGCAATACAGAAACAAACAGGGGGGGCAAAAGTGGACTGATTAGAATGTACAGGAAAAGTGATGAGCAGAGATGGAGAGGCTGAGAGAAAAAAGAGAAATGCAATCTGGGCGGGACCCGTGACAAGCTAAACGACTTCAAAGGAGATTAGCACTTCTCTGTACCCGGGCAGCGTGCCACTAGCGTGCTCATGTGGCACATGCATGGACGCCCCCTGAATGGCAGCAAGAACAGAGTAAGAGTTAAGACTGCAATTAGCAGAACACAGCCGCCCCCATGGCGTCCGCCCTCTCAGGAATGGAGACAGGTCAGGTAACCTGAGCTCACGGCTACAAAGCAGTCTGTTTACCCTGCAGAAGCAGCCGCAGAAACAATGGCTGACTGACAGCACTATGAGCTGATACAAAAAGACCTCTGCACAGCTCAGGGGAACACGAGATAGAGAAAGAGATAGAGACAGAGATACTGGGCATGCTGACAGATCTTGCTCCAAGCGTGACACAGCCACTGATATAGGTAAACTTGTTTATGTATACATTTACACTACAGCCCAAAAGACACATTGGTGTCAAATCTCTGGATGTATCAAGCCAACAAATAATTAATCGTGTCTCAAGATACACTGTGTTCACAAAAGTATTGGGACACCCTCTTAATTCAGGTTTCATTCCGTCCCATTGCTACAGGTGCATAAACCCAAGCACCTAGCCATGCTGTCTGCCTTCGTAAGCTTTTTTGGAGGTTTCCATGGCCAAGCAGCTGCATGCAAGCCTTAAATACCTGGGGTCCAGGCTCCCTACAGTAAAGCTCCAATCATCGCAGGGAATGTGCAGGTCTTTGTCGGCTCTAAAGTACTCAGAGTTTGTCAAAATACAATTTGGCACTCTGGACTCCTGCAATGGACCCCATTCTGTGGAGTGATAAATTATACTTCTGTAGCTGATAGTCTGATGAACAAGTCTGTGTTTGGTGATATTCGTAACACTGTCAAATTCCCAGGAGAACGTTACCTGCCTGACTGCATTGCTCCAACTGTAAAGAAAGGTGGAGGAAGGATAATGTAAAAGGTTGTTTTTAAGGGTTGGCCTATGTCTTATAGTTCCAGTGAAGGGAATTCTTAGTACTTCAGACATTTCGAGAGCATTTGTGAGAACAGTTTGGAGAAGGTTCTTGCCTGTTCTGGCACGACTGTGATTCAATGCACAAGGCAAAGCAAAGAACTTGGCTGTCCCACAAAGAGCCATGAAATAAACTCAATCAAACATGTTTGGGTTAAAATTGAATAGACATTGGAAACTAGGCCCTCTTGTCCAACACCAGCATCTGACCACAAGAATCTCCTGGAGTGCAAAATATCATACGAACGCATTCATCCGAAAACCTTGTCGAGAGTCTTCCCAGAAAGTGAAAATTGGTAGAGCTGTAAAGGGGGACCTACATATTAATGCATATGGATTTGGGTTTAAACACAGAAAGCAATGTCAAAAAACTCCTGTTGGTGTCCCAATATGTTTGTCTATATAGTTTATTTACATAACTTTAGCATACTAGGGGACGCTGTTAGCTTACTGAGAATCTTGTGACCGTAGCTGACCGTTCACCATGTAGAATTACGTTGACTTTAAATTTACATTCAAAAGCTGCAGCACTTTCTGGAACAAAAAACGTTTTCCTCAGTAACATCAGTGTGCATGTTTGTTTTATTACATTAATCCTTTTTAAGTGATTTTAAATCATCGCGAATAGAGCACATATTTGCTCCATCTCATGAAGCCATCAGCCAATGGATGATTAGTCTCATGACATTTTGAAACTCAGGTCACTGGTTCAAATTATGCTCTTGGGAATTAAAGCCCTCATGTACTGATGCTGGAGATGCCCAGGACCCACACTTTCAACTGATTAACATACAAGTTGGTACAAATCCACTGAAACTTAGGATACCACTCATCATCCTTTCAGAATATTACTTTATTTTATATTGTATTGATTGTTCTGCTCTCTATGTGCAAATCTGAATTAAATAGCTCTTCAATTAAAAGTTCTGCTATAGTTTACCTTATTCATACTCAGTGTTTTATCCTTGTAGGGTCACAGTGGTTCCAGAGACTATCCCAATAAAACTAAGATGGGAAGTCCAGTCATTTATGTAACACTTTTACAATAGAACACTGTCTCAAAGCAGCTTTAAAACTATCTAGGCCCAACTTATCTTGGGAAGTGTTTTTAAAAAAAAAATTAAGGTATCTAATCAATAATTACATAGTGATCGTTCAATTACACAGATAAATACAAACATTATCAACGAGAACACAATTTAAAAATACTGGATATAATAAATAAGATTAAATCAAATAATAAATAGTGTATAATAGATATAATAGAGATATATGATAATATATAATGTAATAGAGAGTATAATGAGGTACTGGACTATGGACCAGAAGGTCCAGGGTTCAAATTCCACCTCTGCCACAGTTGGGTCCCTGAGCAAGACCCTTAACCCACAATTGCTTGATTTGTAAGACTATGAATTGTAAGTCGCTCTGGATAAGGGCGTCTGCTAAATGCTGTAAATGTACCTTTAGATTGCCTTTGGCCATGTGCTGCAGGACCCAGATGCGGTGGGACCAAGCATTGTAGTTGCTGGCGTAGCGCCCGGCAGCATCTGCACACACCTTCATCTCTTCATGTATAGCTCTCTGTATTCTCTCACTGTACCCGCTCCTGTCAGCAGCTCCACATGGCTCCTTCTGCAGCATCTGCAGCACCCACCTCCTACCGCCCACACCACCATAACAGCGTCACACAAACACGCAGTAGGTTATCTTGCATTCACATTTGAACTACAGATATGGTAAATGAAAAGTTAATTAAGGGACCATGGTATAGACCTGAAACCTCTTAAGCATAAAGTTCTGAAGGATAAGCAGGAGGTGGAAGAAAATCAATCAAATAAAAATAAATAAATAAATAAAATACCTGAGAGCCACCATAACTTCTAGTGCACTGCACAATTCGTCAGTCTGCACTGCTAACATGTTCTAACTGAGCTTTTAAAGCTGAAGTGCAGAGTAAAGAGGAACTTTAATGTTTCAGCAGTCAGCTCATCTGACCTCATTTAGGTACACGCAGTTCAAGTGTCTGCAAGACATTTAAATCATTTAGCAGGAACACCATTGTGCATTTGCATCATTTAGCAAGAAAAACTTCTATGTTACAAGACGGGACGTGCTATGTAACATATTAAATGTTTATTAAACTTTTATTGTGTGATTTACACGTATAGCGAACGTACAAACAAGAACTACTGTTGCTTACAAACTTTATTCATTTAAACGCGCAATCGTCGTCTTTGCCAAACTGGTCATTTCCACCAACCGGCACTGACTAATGTTTGATGTTGTTGCTTGATCTTATCCAGGAAAAAAAAAAATTCAGCTAACGTCAGGTGGCATTTTGGCAGGACTGACTAAAGCGTTTTGATGGAATTCCGTGCATGTGTTGCCGGACACTCGTGTTTACGCTTGACTTCAATTCGCCGAAAAGCGGAGATGCAGATGCATCCAATAACCCAGCCGCTGGTTTTGCTCTTGTCAGCACAACTTTTCTGTTTTTCTGACCTTTGATAAAAGCAGAAATTATTTTGGAGAGCACAGGAATCCTCCCATAAATCGCTGATCGCTAGGTGGCGACTTGTGGCTTATTTTTCTTATTCATATTCTCTCACGTTCTTTGGTCCAATTAAGCGGATAACATTAGCTAATAACATTACACGTATGTAATAGGATTTGTTTCGGTACTTTAGGATTTGGTCCGAATAACCGGTGGTCCCATTAACCGGATTCGACCGTACACCAAAACCCACTTTAACACATACAATTTAATGCCGATGGCACTTGGGTTTTGTGAGCAGTGTATATAGGAATTTAACCAATTACTATTAATTAAAGGTTAAAAGATTCTGTATTACAGATAGGCTCGGACAGTTACTACTCAGAATTGACGAGCCCACAGCTAGAGAAACGTCGATGACAGTCTGACTGACTGACCTGTGTATCCACGTCTCTGGGCTCTTCGGGAACTTGGACAGTGCCAGTTTTCCCAAGTAGAGGTCTTTCTCTGGATTCAGCACTCCACACTGAAGGAGTTCCTTCCTGGAAATTAAATCGTCACCTTAGAGGACAATGTTTATGTTTAAAAACAAATGCAAAAACTGGCATTAAACATTCATTAGGTGTTGTCTCAATCGCCACCTAATGGTCAATTCGATTTAAAGCCACAACATTTGAGTAACATTATTGTTGGGAACTCTTAACTCATCAGCATTAATGGCTACTCAAGACAGGAGGCAAGGTTCCATCAATACTAGCTAGCCATTCACAGTGTTTTAAATTGGAGAAACCAGTTAACCTAATGCATGTATTCGGATTGTGAGGAAGCAAGAGTAAACCCAAGCAGACATGGAGAGGACATGCAAACTCCACATGTGCAAACTTTTGGGCTGGATCTCTGGAGCACCTGAACCAGCCTAATGTAATGCAGATCAGGTATTGAAAAAGACTTGAGTTTTGGAGTTGAAGGCAATTGGATGACTACTTGCTACTTGAAGATGTGATACCTCATCCAATTCACCTTCAGTTCTGAAGAGGTTTAAAAAAATAATAAATTTAATAATAATAATAAAAAAACCTAAGAAGCAATGAGTAATCCAGCTGCCTTCAACTCAAACATTCAAATCTACCATAACCTGGTTGACTGAGAACCTACACAGACCGGCTTTAGAGTTCTTAGTCAAACGTCAAATTTGGCCAGCGCCTGAAGCACACTACTTACGAAAATATGGGGATATTTCAAAATAAATGTGAAGTTAAACAAGATAATCAGAAGAGCAAATGAAGTCAAAGAAAGTTGCTTGATTACACAAATGAAATGCAAACTCAATTAAGGTGATTGAGTGTCAAGTGTTATATTCATGGGGTGAACAGAAACATGTCAAACTGAACTATTTTTAAATATCCCCCAAATTTTTGTGAGCAGTGCATTTTCTCTACAAGCACAAGTGAACAGCTTGTATTTTACATTAAAAAGCAACTAGGTACTCCATTTCCTAATATATAAACATACAAAGGTCAGTTTGTATTTCAAAACCTTCCAGCCCATACTGTGAGCAGTGCATCACATTTTGATGGATGATATTAAGCAAGGTTTATCAGTAAAGGTAGTTATTACCTGACATTCCATGCAGTGGTGAAGTCTGGATTTAACATCAGTGCTGTGCAGGTGACATCAACCAGCGCTGAGTGACAGAAAAGGAGTTATGTTTAAACAGTCTATGTACTCCAAGTTATAAGGCTGCCATTGCCACTGCTTTGCTGAATTATGCCATGACCCAGCAGAACAGGATCGTTGAATAATACATGGTCTTACCCTCTCGATCTAGCCACTGCTTGCGTTGGCGGTATAGCAGCAGCTTGTTGTGCACATAGGGCAGTAGGAACTTGACGCACCAGCTCTCCACACCCAGCTTATTTTCTACTAATACGATTGGGCTTCTGTTGTACCGGGCCTCCGGGCATGGAATGAGCCCAATTTCATCTCTGTAGCCAAAACAAAAAGAGGCATTACAAACAGACAATAGTTATAAGACTGGTTTATTCAGACTGGATGAATGCCTTGCAGATAAGACGAGACTGGGTTACACTGCTCACAAAAAATTAGGGGACATTTCAAATATTTATCATTCCCTAATTTTGGTGAGCAGTTGATTATAAAATTAGTGGTGTAATTATGTGGGGGAATTTTCTTAGCACACACTGGGCTATAATTTAACTAAGACTGTTTAAATGCAACAGACTTACTATGCACTGCTGCAGACTATGGTCAGTCTTTATGATCAATTCACAGGGGCTATTTCTAGAACATCAAGCCATGTTACAAATCTCAAATCATCTCACACGGGTATCTTTAATGTGTCAATGTTGAAAAAAAAGGTCAGCTGCACTCAATGTCAACTGTCCTCAAACAGCCACCACCCCTCAATACAACAGAACACCTTTGGGATTTTGGACATTTGGACCGTGGATGTGCAGTCAGCATATCTGCAGCATCATGTAAACATGGACCACCATCTAAGAGGAATGTTGCCAGCACCTTGTTGAATCCACAGCATTAGGAATTAAAGGAGTCCAACCAGATACTAGCCAGGTGTATCTAATAAAGGGGCCACGGGCAGATCTATATAGCATAAGATCTACATTTACAGCATATATCAGACATCCTTATACACTTACTGTTCCTAGTATAGAAAATCTCATGTTAGAACAAAAAAGCAATAGTCCAAGAAAACAATCCAATCAGAACCTGATGGGATTTAATTTCCAGTCTTTAGTTAAGTGATCAGTGATTTTTTTTAGACGCCACTTGAAGACAGCAAGAGACTCAAGAGCCATTTAGAGAAAGTTCATCCCACCACCTGGGTGCAAGGACAGAGACGAGTCTCAATGGTTGTCTTACTTTCATCTTACATGGAGGATCAAGTTAAGTCAAGCTCATGTCTGAAGGTACGAGGTAGAGTAGAGCCTTGTGGTAAGATTGTGCTGTTCCACTTTTGGCTTTCTTGGCAAACATCAGTAATTTTAAATCTAATGCAGGCAGCTACAGGGAGTCAGTAAACACAAAAGTGGGGTGACATGAGAAATTTTGGGAAGAACCAGACAAGCCAGTGCATTCTGAATAAGTTGCAAGGGCCTGATTGTACAGATTGGAAGACCAGCCAAAGAATAAGAAAAGCAAACAAAAAGTCAAGAAAGAGATGCAAACTCTAATCTTTTGATTGAGTAGTAAGTGATATATTCGTGGGGGTGAACAGAAGCATGTCAAAATGGACAAGTGTGTCCCACACTGACTGATCAGTAGGGTGTATGGTCATGGACAGGATCAGATTGTCCAGCAGTTCTTGTGAGCTCCACTTCATATTCATTTTAAAATATCCCCTCATTTTTGTTACCAGTGTCTTTTACTGTAAATGTTATTTCACCCTAAAAATAGAACAATGCAGGAAACTTGAACATGGAGATAAATAAAAGAAAGTATCTCATAGTTTAAATTTCTGACAAGCCATAGCTAAAGAG
>JAUZSU010128239.1:0-17119 GCA_034780255.1 Parotocinclus maculicauda | reverse complement strand
AGGTGGCGACTTGTGGCTTCTTTTTCTTATTCGCTTCTTATTTCTTATACACGTTCTTTGGTCCGATTAAGTGGAATAAGCAAATAAATTTACACGTATGTAATAGGATTTGTTTCGGTACTTTAGGATTTGGTCCGAATAAGCGGCTGGTCCCTTTAACTGGTGGACCAATTACCCGGATTCGACTGCAATTGTATTTTTCTTCTAGTGGAACATACATTATTTTTATTCTTCAAACTATGCACATTTTCCATTAGTGTGGATTATTACCTTATCTATGCTGAAAACTGCTAAAAGACAAGCAATACATTACAGTATTCTTAGTACTGAATTCAAACTCTGGTTTTATGGTTAACATTTAAGTGCCAATAATAATATAAAAACTAAATTAAACGGAAAATGGAAAAGGCATTACCCAGAAAGACTGGGTGTATAAGCTAATTTTCTTAAAATTTTAGTTGGCTAGGTTGGCCAACTAATCACATGATTTTTTTTCCTAAGAAATCATGGCCCATTGTTATATGTGCTTATTGTTGTTTGTTTATTTGTTAATTTAACGTTAACACGTTATTCATGGCTATTTACGGCGGGAGCAATTAATCTAACAGCTGTCTTTGGAATGTGGGAAAAGACAGGTGTACCAGGAGAAAATCCATGTGGACCTTGGGGGAGGGATGGGGCATGCAAACTCCCCACATGTGAAGTCCGAGGTTGGACCGCCCTCATATATGCTTATCTATTACCATTTTAGTGGATTGTTTCATACTGAATTCATTTTTTATTTTGTTCAGATATTGTCTGTGTGAGTATACACTTCTCTGTGTATGGCCCTTGGGCAAGGCCCTTAATATTCAACTACTAAGATTAGATGAATCTCACTGTTGGTAAGGCAATTGGCTAAACACATGTAATGATGTAAATCTATTTCTAACTTTCTGACAATAGAATGCCATTTCATTATTTGCGATACGTGAAAATATTGGAATGAGGAGCAAACTGACAGGTCCTCACTAACCATAGTGCATTTACACAAACACCAAAGCTTATTGTGGAATATAAATAAAATAATATAAATATAATTGAATATAAAATAAAAAATAATCATTTTGAGTAACACAAATATAGTAATGCAAATGAAACCCTTACCTGTCGCTGTAAGACAGTGCTGAACATCGCATAGAGTTAACTTTGATTCTAGGTTCAATGAGGAGACTGCTGATATCCACAGACTTAATAATTAAATTAAACCTGTAATTACCACCCCAAACAGCACACTCAAAATACTGACAGTTTAAGATGATGTATTAAATAACCATGAACATTCACAGCCATCACAAAGAATTATACCAAGTTGAAGGGCACCAACATAAGACAACATCGGTTTTACTACTTCGAAGTCGGTTAGGACAATGTGCAATACAACTATTTAGAAAAAAACCTCTGAGATCTCAGGTATAAAGAAAAATTGTCATTAATTTTATTAATTAAAATGCAGGCTTTCAGAAAGTTGTTAGTAGCATCTACAATCATGCATCGCCCATAACGCACGAGGGACGGGGCTGTATCAAATTTTGCACACCGTCAAAATGTGTCACCACTGCCCACCTGCATTAAGGGGACAGTAACACATATAGATGTGATTTTAACTCGACTTAGGATCATATTTTTACTGACCTTTCCTTGTGAAAAATTATTATTAGAAAATTATTATTAGAACAAATTAACCTGGGGTTTAACTAACCCAACCCGGGTTACACAAACATATATGTATGTGTGTGTGTTTTAGAAAGCATTTAATATGCATCAGGGGAACAAACTGCAATGTCAGGACTTTTGTTGCAGGCCTCATGGGACACTAGACTTACATTAGTCAGCAGTCAGTCAGATTTACAGCACATTGATTAAATTAACATTCATTCTGAGACCTGAATATCAACCCATCTGGACAGTCCAACACCCCCACCCACCACCAGTACCAATACCACACTACACACTCTCTTTCTCCTTCTCCATTTTAGGTGCAATCACACTAGGATTTGCCAAGCCGTCTGCACTGCAACCTGCCCCATCACACTGCTGTTACACCCAACCATGACCAGGAAATTATTTATTCCCCTAGTGACAGAAAGCGTAAATAGAGTCTGCAACATGGCAAATAAAAAGTGGACTTTAAGAAGACAGATGCCACAAATGTGTCTGCTTTGTAGGCCAGAGCTGGAGTCCAGGCTGGAGCAGTGATGATCAAATATCGACTCAGAGTACCATTTGGAATTCCTGTCTCAGTGAGAAGAATCTAGGGCTTATCCACCTTGATTATTTTATGATGTGCACCAGGCCAGTCAGATATTTTCTGCCTGATTAATTCTTCCAGGGAAACAAGTACAATTAGGCAGGGGAAACAGCCCTTTTTTGATAGTGCTTTTTTCTTGCTTTTGGCTATCACATACAAATATAAACACTCTCGCCTCCTGTCATCATTTTATCTGTGAATCAATAACTACATTCCCAACTGTTTCTTAAGCTCTATTAGTTTATCATATTTTAATCGATTAATGAAATCTGTGTAACGATCTTAAGTGCTGGTTTATAATACCACATCTGAGCCTTTGTTTGTAGAAGAGGAAATATGATTAGAAACTAAGATGAGACTATTAGAATCACCAGTGGGCATAACGGATGTAAATTACTCTAAAGAAAAATATTTCAATTTAATTATTGAATTATTACCCTCACAATAGAAAATTACTGTGCTTTTTTATATGAACAAGACTTGAATAATCATTTTATAATAAAGTTATTAAGAAAATTAATGTTATCAATATTATTCTCACATCAGAGTACTAAAAAGCAAAGAAAGGGACTTTGTTTAGAGTTGCAAGAGTGGTGCTTCGGGTGTGAAATGAAGAACTATGCATTGAGAAAAGCAGATCAGAAATGGCTGAGATGTGAGAACAAAATCACCCTATTAGAAATGCACATAACACAGTCTGAAGAAGAAAAAGGATAAAGAGGATGAAACAAGAAAGATCTTTTCTCGCCCAATTTAAGAAGCTTTAGCATGCACAGAGGGATTTTGACAATGTGACAAATCAGATCTAAACAAACCATAGTAATCCAATGTGGATTTGGGAGCAGGGCTACAGGCCTCTGTACCAGAGCTTTACATATAATGCATTACAGAAAGGACAGAAAAAAGCCACTACAAATCTGTGGTGGTTAATAACATATGAGCTGTAGTTTATATGTATCACCATTAAGAATTATCTTATAATTTGTTAATTTTCATACCTCCTTAAATAAATATCTGATAATAAATAAAACAACTGAGTATTGTTTTGAGCCACCGTGCTGCCCAACTTAATTTAATTTGTTAATAAATTTGTCAATAAACATCCTTCCTGTAATTCAGGCCTGCAACACATTTGAAAAAAAGTTAATGTAAAGAATTTATCACTTCGTAATATTGCCATTCCTTCAACACACCTAAAAGACGTTTTGACACAAAGGATGCCAAACTATTTAATGTTTCAAGTGTTATTTTGCCCCATTCTTCCTGCAAACACCTCTTAAGACATGCAAACGTACGGGATCGTTGTTGTCACATTTTTTCGTTTAATTAAAGATTTTCCACACATTCTTTATTGGGTACAGGTGAGGACTGCAGGTAGTCCAGTATCCATACTCTCTTCTTCCACAGCCATGTCTTTGTAATGTGTGTAGCACGTGGTGTTGCATTGTCTTGTTGAGAAATGAATGACCGTCCCTGAAAATATTGGCGTCTTGAAAGCAGCATATGTTGCTTTTTCTGCATTAATGCTGCCATCACATAAGTCTAAATGACCTTTGCCAAAGGCACTGACACAATCACATACCATAACAGACCCTATCTCTGGGATTTGTTGTTGACAACAGTCTGGATGGTCCATTTTGTGTTTGTTTCGGAGCACACTGCATACACAAACTGGGAATTTTGAGTCATTTGAGCACAATAAACATGTCTACTGAGATGGTCCATCCAAGATACATCTAAAAGCTGCTTCTGAACATACTAAACATAAGGCTTTTTTTCACACAGTAAAGTTTTTAGTGGCATTTGTGAATCTCAGTATTGTAATGTTTGACAAAAGTTTGTTAAAGTAATCCCTTGCCCATGTAGTTATATCAGCTGTTGTTGGATGGTGGCTTTTATTGCAATGTAGTCTGAGGTTTCTCCAGTTTTCTTTCAAATGTCAAAAAGACATGATAGGTTAATTTGTGTTTCTAAAGTGCCCCTTAGCATGTAAATGTGTGTATGAGTATGTATGAGTATGTGCCCTGTCATGGATTGGTGCCGTGTCTGGGGTTGTCCTTGCCTTGCACCCTAAGACAAGACAATGAATGAATAGATATAAATAATAGTAATAGATTAATTACCAAATGAAATGAAATTGACCAGACAAAACATAACGTATTTCAGGTTCATATTGTCTGAAATAAAATACAAGCTAAAGTAAAAGTAAGAATGGGAACATGCACATTCTATTTACAACAAAGCATCACTCAGTAAGCCTACTTTTAAGCGATCACGATTTTCTTGATGCAGACTGTTTTTAAAGCATGCAAGTTTCTGCTAGCAGAGGAATTGTGTTTCTGCTGCATTAATGCTTAATGCTGTAAACTAAACAGAAAATGTATATATTGCAGTAGCAAAAATTGAGTTTGTGAAGCATGTGTCAGAGACTGAGGCACTGTAGCAGTGCACCTTCCCCTGATGATGCCTATTGATTTTGATGTCTGTAGCAGATGAGCTTCTGTGTATGAATCTTCACGACCATCGAAGGTGCTGCTCAGTGATCCTTAATGTTCACATAACAGTCTGGGGAAATGGATTTTGGATAAACATTATGGTTGTCAATAAAAAGCCACGTGTCTGAATTTAGTTTTGTTTCTCAGTCCAGGTCATTTATGCTTGAAGGTGTGGGTTCAACTTGACCACTTATTGCTACCATTTTAAGGGTGTTTTTTTGCCTCAATGTCCAGTCCTGTTTGATGAAGGAAGAGTGGGTCAGCTGGGAGGGCAAGGCGTGAGTGGTGTGAATTTTGACTCATACGGAGACAGCTGCCAAAGGTACATATGTCAAGCAGATTCTAGAGAGTGCTGATGACATGCAAGGGCTCAGCCAAGCCTCGAGTGTGTGCAGCCACAATTAAGGTTGACCAGGCCAAAGTGCCTGCTCCCAGAATGACACCGCTCACCACTGTCGCCACTTTTGGCACATTAGAGTCACAGAAATGGGCATGACAGTGGCATGGTAGAGCCAAAGTCCACCACACAAATAGACCCTTTCAACATTCCTGTAATTTCTCCCCTTGCCAGTAAAATATGTAATGTTTAATTTTTTTACTTCTCTCTCTTGTTTACAGCATAATTCTAAGCATCAGTTGCTGTATC
This sequence comes from Parotocinclus maculicauda, assembly GCA_034780255.1. Taxonomy (NCBI): domain Eukaryota; kingdom Metazoa; phylum Chordata; class Actinopteri; order Siluriformes; family Loricariidae; genus Parotocinclus; species Parotocinclus maculicauda. The sequence goes on along the minus strand of JAUZSU010128239.1, from coordinate 11,688 downwards.
GTTTACAATGATAATAAGCACATGGTACATATGCTTTCGTTACTGGCAGCAAGCTGGATCGGATCTATTGGGCATTTAGTCCACCTGGACAAGTCCCTGGTATAATCTATTGCACCAGACATTTTTTCAGGAGGAATATCTTTTTGGTGGAAGAACCTCGTCCATCATGCTGTGGCTGATAAGCAAAGTGGGCGTTACTGGGCCAATGCTCACCAGAGCTTAGCAGAACAGAGACTGAATCTTGATCGATCCCCCTAGCTCAAAAAAATATATATTTTTTTTTCCTGTATTAAAGAGAGGCCTTTTACTCATCTCATAAAAGCAGATACTTTAGTCCTTAAGGGGTTTATGAATGAAACACGTGCACACATGCAGATGTTTTCACTTTGTATGCATGTGTGATAACAATGCAGTGAATATCAGTCAAAGACCCAGACAGGGAAATAGTGGTTGAACTGGCAAGACCAGCACAATCTTTCTCAATGGCATTGTCATCCATGCATCTATTGGTAGATTTAAGAGTTTTATTGTCATACGTAAAATATAAATAGGCTTTGCTGTGTACAATGAAATTTGTATTTTGCTAATCCTCCATTTGTACTAAATGAGCATTACTTGCTAAGTATTATTTCTTATTTATCATCTTCTCCATTTTTATGTACCTCTCTCTCTATTCCTTGCCTTGGTTTTGTTATTCATGCCTGGCCAGATGAACCATAATTTGGTTATTGCCATAACAACGTACTGGACTTTGCCAGCTCTGCCCAGTGTCTACAGTCAAAACTGTAGCTCCCCCTCTACAGTCTATTTCCTGTGCGCAGCTCTCCTTCCGCTCCCAGCCTGTAATACAATTAAATTGCCCACATTATGGTGAATGAAGAAGATTCTGATTCAATTAGAATACTGCTGATGAAGGCCAAATCTATTCAGAAAGCAAGCACTCTGCCTCTTGTCACCACTTCAGGAATCAAGGTCATCAAGGATGAAGAACAAAGACAGTGTTTTAAAAAATAAATGCCAAAATGCCAATTTTTTTTAAAATCCTTGCTCTGAAATTATCCTTTGTGATCATTTTGTCTGAGGCAACTATTTATGGATGAAATTACTACATATACAGTTGCCAAAGAGAGCGCAAAAGTTCAAAGGTCATGGATAGTCAAAACCAATGAGCTACACTGTAAAGTGTAAAAATGGGGTTCAGACTTAATTTCTAATACAGTAATCTGACTACCTAAAGAGTTTCCATTAATCATTCCGTTTAGATGATTGTTTTAATGTTCATCTCTTGTAATAAATATGTGAATATTTAGAGATTTAGCTGCTATGGGAGTGCAGTCAGGGGAAGGTATTGTATACTCCTTTTCTGCAGTTCACCTTGAGGGATTGATGGAATAAGATCCCAAATGCTGGTGGAAAAAGAAAATCCATTTACTGGAAGTGGCCTGCAGGCTTGAGGCAGAACTACACAGATGCTGTCGGGTTCTCTGTAAAAAGAAAACCTTTGGCAGAAGGCCAACAACCATGACACTAACTGTTGACCTCAGGACTATACACACGTGCGCACACACACACACACACACACACACACACACACACACACACACACACTTTTTTGTATTTACATAAATTAGCAAATACTCTTAACAGAGTGATTTACAACTGATATAACCTTATAATGTACAATACAAGCAATTATTGGTAAAGGCATTTGCTTTGTCAGAAAGGTCCATCAGTCACAGCTGAAGTTGCACCTTGTACCTTCTGTTATTAGTAAAGTACTTTAATTGCTGCACCACCACAGACCATAAAGAGGCAATAATATTCTCCAAGCAATTCCTGATACAATATTGTTGCAAAGTCCCATTTGTTCTAATAGACTATAAAATGCAACATAATGAGAAAATTTTCAACTATACCTTTACAAGAAAGAAACAAAGGTGATATGCAAAATCAGCCAAAAGTGGTTTAGACAACCAGAGGTTAATGTCAAATTTGCATTGAACTCTTTCATTCAGAATAATGTCTTATGTCCCAAAACTTGCAAGGTTTGAGATGAGTGCTGTTATATACACATTGGGAGTCCTTGCCTTATAGGAGTCCATGCTCCTAGCCCACCTCAGTTTTATGTATCATTACCAGCTATGGACAAATGCTCAACCAGGTTATTAATAGTCCTTTTTCAGATGTGTAACCATACCATGTGTACTTATGACCCTATCTAATGAAAAGGGGTGTATTATTACTCGTAAAAACAAGGGATTGGACATTTTGGTCGCAAATAATATTGCACTGATAAATGTCCTTTCCTGACCCCTCCTTCTAAACCCCTCTACATCTATGGATGGTAGTGCTATAATAGCATTTTCACAGTCTGTCCGTGCACTACAGTAGCATGACCTGGGGTGAAGCAGAGCACCATGATCCTTTTATGAAACGGAGCAAAGGCAGGAAGTGTAGAGGCCATGCCAATTCAGCATTCCCCCTGCTGTTGAGGTGGAAGAGCTTTTCCCCTCTTTGGTCCACCGGAAAAAATACTTCTGTAACTGAAGCCTTAACTGAAATTTGTTTCCTTGCCAGCTGTATGATATGATATTTCTCCCTCCCTTTCCCCCTTACCAGGTTTTCACATCACAATCGAGCCAGCAGGAGCCAGCACTGCATCAGAGCTTACTGGCTTTGCCACTTTGCTCCCTCCTCCCTTTGTCTTTCATTCTGTTTCTCCTATGGGAATAAGGCTAGGAGGTGGAGAGCTTATGCTGGCAGGCTGACCAAATAAGATAAGGGAGTCAATGCACATGGTCATCAACAGTCAGAGACCATCAAATATTCATGGGCCTTGACAGAACCTACAGTAAAATGGCCAATTTGATTCTTGTGCTAGTGCACTAAAATTGGAGGATGGGCTGCAGCCTCCTGAATGTCCACAGGCAAGGGAAGGTGCAGAAATGGAGACAGCAACCTCAGGACCAGGCTGGTATCTTTCCATCTTCCTGTGGTTGACTCTTGTGACTCTGTATTCTATGTGGACAGGTGGAGAGAGACCATTCGTGCATGCTTAGAGGGAGGTTGTGTAAAGAGCTTGTTCTGCAAGTAAGGACAGAAGGAGGAGGTTATGAGAGAAAGAGTGAAGCACAATATGAGAGCTGTAGAAAGTGTGACAGAGAGTAAAAGAGAGGGATTAGGACAGTGAATGATCAGTGACATATTTAACAGAATACAGTTTTTTTTTCAGGTAGGACTTAAAGCCTGAGCACAAGTAGTGTTTGCTTTGAAAAATAATCTCCAGTGTTGCACAAAGCCATTCTGTCTGCTACGCCCAGATGATCAAGCCCATATACACAAAACTATGAGTCTTTCAACCCCAAATTACTTTTTCCTACTTGCAGAAATATTTCCTACAGTGAACTTTTATATACTATTAGCATTTTTATCTGCACAAAATAGTTACATATGAAAAAATCTGATTCTGACAATTCAATCAACATTCACACATTTAAATAATCTGATAATGGGGAAATGGGCACACAAGAACCAGTCAATATATTTATTATTATTTATTTTAGTACTGTGCCTAGAAGTAATTAAATTATTTAAACTAGTTTCCAAATAGCAAGAAGTAACATCTTTACTTTTCAAATAATTTTATATATGCTAAAACATTAAAATTCGTTTATCTATCTTTATAGTGTATTTGACAACATCAGACTATCAGTCACATCACTGGATTTATATAAATTGAAGAATTTATAACTACAGATATCATAAAGTGCTGTTCTTTGAATAGTTTCAAGTGGGTACTTACTTATTTTTTTTCTTCTATAGATACGGTATGTAGTATGTTGCCCAGTTGTAAAAAGGCAAGAGACAGTTCAACAGTACAAATGTGCTAAAAGACCCAATCATTGGGCTAAAATCTATATAATGTCTGCATAAGTGCACCAATGCCCCATCAGTATAATTCAGGCTGGAGATAAGAAGACTTGTTTTGTCTGTAGTAGATTTTCACAGGTTCAGACCATTGTCATACAAACAAAACAACATCTAAACTATAAGAGCATAGTGTTACTACTCTAAAATCTATACACTGCTGCACTGCACAAACACAAACTGTCTAGTAACACAGCATGTACTGCATTTCTAAAACTTAAGGATTTTCTCTGATTATTAGGAAAAATGTGGGGCTATGGGATTTGAGTTAATACATTAGCTATCTAATTTAATCCACTAGAGTGTTAATAAAATAAGTGCCCATAAAATGCTTTTCACATGCCAGAGATGATCATCACAAGAAGTGGCAAATACTAAAAATGCAGTGGCAGGGCCAAATGAGGGCAAAGTGGTTAGTATTACACTGTAAAGCTGTGGCAGTGACAAGCATAGACACAGTAAAGTGAAGGCTGGGAAAAATTAGGTCACCCCAATGGAGAGAGTAATTGGCAATACCAGAGGAGACATCATGCTGTCGGACAAGTGGCGACTTTGCAGGAGATCAGAAGACAGGGAACTCCTAAGACACACAGACAGAGAGGTGCTGAATTCTCCCTTGGGTCACAGGACATGAACATACACATAGAGAAAGATGGGAATGGAAAAAGGGCAGAATAATGGCACCGCAGGGGAGAAATGAGCTAGCAGGAAAAACAGTAAAGAGACAGTATAGGTCCATGAAACAAAAAGAAAACTAATATAGACAGAGGAAGGACACAGACAGACAGAAGATAGAGAAAAGAAATAAATTTTAGCTGATCACAGAAAGAATGGTAACTGCAAATGAGAAAATGACTGGCCATGGAAACAGGAAGAGTGCTATTCAATTTTTAAGGTTTTATGAAGAGGATATAAAAAGAACAGAATGTAGTCAGAACACATGAGGCTCACAAATCGAGGATGTCTGAAAGATTTATATGACATGTTACAGCTTCATTCCCATTAAAGAGGAAAACACACCAAATCAACAGTGGCGAATGATTTATCAAAGTGCCCTTGTGGGTCTACATGGGTGTGTGTCTGTGCGTCTTCATATGCTTGCCTATAAATGCTGGGGGTGTTTTCTCCATATATATTGAGTGTAAACTGCAATTTAATTTAACATGCTTAAAATTAATATGTTTAATGGATATGAATGTGTGATCACTGATGTTCTGTCTACACCTGTGATCACTCGATTAAGCAACTCATTTAGTACAGTATGTAGCATCTAACAGGACGTCAGTCAACATGAAATATTGGGCACTTTACCACAAACTAGATTCTAATTCAAAGCTCAAAGACCACAGGACTGTGAAAAGCAATTATACTCTTTATCTTTAAGTTTTTTAATTGGGTTTACTTAACTCCAGTGTCAGCATCAGTGGCCATTTCAGAGACACACAAAGTAATATTTATACACAAGGTTATATCAGGACTAGTCAAGTCAATGCCAATTTAGAGTAATCGATTAACCTAACACATCTTTGGACTATGGGAGGAAACCAGAGTAGCCGGAGTAAACCCATGCAGACATGGGGAGGATGTGCAGACTTCACACAAAAATGACCCAGGCCGCTCCGCCTTGAAATTGAACCCAGGATCTTCTTGCTCATGGCAGAATAGCACAGAGAGATGCAAAGAGTGTGGCAAATCCCCTTCCTTCCGAGGTCCTGGCTCATGTCCCGGTCATTGTCTGTCTTTCCCTATCATCTGTCTCTCTATGGTCACCTCATCAGGGGATTTCCTCCTCTTTCAGTGCCCTAAAGTTCCTTGAGTTAGGGGATGGGGAGCAGGGCATTGGCCTATAGTATACACCTGTTCAGGTGTGCCATCATTTGCCCAAAATATATCCTGGCATCTGAGGGAGTGGCACAAATGTATGCAAGCATGGTTTCCACACAGCTCCAGAGATCCCTGGTTCAAGCTTGACCTCAGACTTTGCCTGTGAGGAGTATTAGGTATATTTATTTATTTAAGCGTTATTTAACCGAGAAGTCGCTTGAGATGTCTATTTTTCGAGGGAGACCTTGCCAATTGGCACAATTTCCAAGTTTAACTTAAACAAACAAAAGACCATTTAAACAAAAACATGATTGCACAGGCAAAAATAACAGATATACAACACAACAATCCAAAATGCTAGGGGTGGGCAATATGGTGAACACCTTATCACATTATCCACTATATTTATCGCGATACATGATTGTAGATAAAAATTCATCAGTAATGACAGTTCCTCAAAAACTATTCAAATGTTTATCCCATTCTTAAAGTATTTTGTATTAATAATGTGCACTTCATCTGATTAAACAGGACTATTTACACTGTTTATAATGAAACATGCAGGTCAGTGTTCTCTAAGCACTGCCAATATCCTCGATATGCATATAACACAATATGATCAAATCGCCCTACTGATTACTTATTGATTACTGAGGTCATTGTAATTATAAATTTGTATCTCAATATTCCAAGTCTGTGCCAGTAAAATAGACCTTTTAATGACTGTAGATCAACAATTATTAAGCAATTTTATTCAAATCTAATTATAAGGATGAAATACATAAAACCAGGTAATTACTCCACATACACATCAATAATTGGTGCCAATAAAACAGTAGTACCACACTGATAAACCAATTAAAATACAGCACTACAGGGATGAGAAAAAAGTTTAACAATCCTTTTCATTATAAAACTGACACAATGACAACCAAACATCATTAGATATAATTACAGTATATAAACATTCAAAACTATCTATTATGGAGTTTGATCTTCTTGACTGCTCCAGCCACAATTACTCTTCTGAGAAAGCTTTCTGCTAGATTTGCTACATGGCTGAGGTCAAGCATGGATGTTATACTATGAGCCCTGTATCACTGTTACTATTCCAAATAATATCAAATATTTTTTAACTGATTTAAGCTCACTTACAGCATTTAGCAGACGGCCTTATCCAGAGTCACTTACAACTGATATAGTCTTACAATTCAAGCAATCGTGAGTTAAGGCCCTTAACCTAACTGTGGCAGCTTGGCAGAGGTTTGATTTGAACCCCAGACCACCAGGGTCCATCAGGTCCAGAGTCCAGTACCTTAAGTGCTAGGCTACCACAAACCTAGTCTTTGTGCAAGCTAGCAAAGCTCTCAATAGAATGTGTCAAATCACTTCACTGTCTTTATTTTAGGAGGGTTTTGAAGGAACGGACTGACTCGCTGGGTAGATGAAAACCTATTAAACTGTCGTACTGATAGTCACTTAGGTGTTCAGTACAAATCATTTTACAGATTCCATGCCCATGTCCATATTCTTTATATTATGGAGTTCACAAATTAGAAGTGGTGTCTTCATACATTTGGTCATATTGTGTAGTAAGCTGTCATTAGTTATTGTGACAGTTTTTGTGCAGTAACAATGTAACCGTTGCTGGCAGTTGGTATACTGATATGTTGTTTAATGCCAAGACAACTTTTGCCATGTGAAAAGTGAACACTTTACACTCACAAGCCCCAGTATTAAGTACGAATCCTTGTTTTACCAATCCACTTAGACACACAGATTGTAGTCCATCTGTTTCCCCACATACTTTGTTGGTCTCCTTTACTCTGTTTACTTGTAATGTTCAGGACCCCCACATATCAGGTACTATTTGGGTGGTAGGTCATTCTGGTGGGTGGTAGGTCATTCTCAGCACTGCACTGACACTGACGTGGTGGTGGTGTTAGTGCGTTGGGAGCTGGTACGAGTGGATCTGACACAGCAGTGCTGCTGGAGCTTTTAAACACTACATTCACTCACTGTGAATTATCTTACTATTAATCCAAAGACAATTTGACTTTTAGACACATCTACCATGTTGCTCCACCATGTAGATGTAAAGACAGAGACAGCAGCTCAACTGTTATTGCACAGTTACTGTTAGTCGTCCTCTAATCCTAATCTAATCATCTACAGGACGATGGCGGCTGGACATTTTTGTTTGGTGGAATATTTAGTCCGAATGTGGCAAGGTGTTTGAGCATACCAACACCGTGTCAGTGTCACTGCAGTTCTAAGAATGATCCACCACCCAAATTGTACCTATCATAATAGATCTGTGCTGGCCCGGTGGGGGTCCGGACATTAGTGTAGGAAAACAGATGGACTACAATCTGTAACTGTAGAACTACAAAGTACATCAAAATTGTAAGTGGAGTGGATAGAGAGATAGTAAATGCAAATCAAGGATGTGTACAGATGAGTGTAAAGTGTATGCTTTATACCAGATGTTATATGTATTGACAAGAGATACAACACAGTCAACATGGCTTGTGTTAATAATGAAGTGTTATATGATTATATAACATATATTGACAGGTGTTCTTTGGAAGTTCTCTATGAAGTATCTACTTAAGACATCAGGCATCTACTACCAGTTATGGTAACACAGGACACAAGCTGTCATTACAGCATATCCCATGACGTGTTTATGATATGGTTAAAGTCAGCCTTATGACAGACTTCAAATAATGTACAGTGTGGCCCACTAGTGAAAATGCTTGTTTGGATCTTTGTGGAGACGGATTCATAAGGCAGCAAGATAATGACCCCTAACACACCCCAAACTCAAACATCTTGCAACCACTACTTGAAGATCAAAGACAATCGAAAAATGCTGACTGTCCCACAGACCTGACGTAAACACAATCGAGTGTTTATGGGAGCATATGAAGGCAGAGAGAGCAGAGCATTTAGTAATATCACAAGATGATCTTTGGAATACTACGAAAGCATGCTGGGATAACATGGATCATCAGATTTTGTAGAGTCCATGTCAGTGCACACTGCGATTAAGAGGGAAAATACTACACAGGCAAAAAACTCTGACATTTTAAAATGGATTTAAGTTTTCAATCAAATTGTTTTGCAATGTTTGTTTGTGGTCATTTCAGCAACACACACAAGGTTATATCTATACAAAATGTTACATCAGGACAAGTTATAAATACACACTCAAGTCAATGGCAATTGTATTCAATTAACCTAACACACCTCATTGGACTGTGGGAGGAAACTGGAGTACCTGGAGTAAACCCATGCAGACACCGCAATGAAAACATTCCATTAGCACTGCATTTTCACCCATGTTCTCAGATACCTCCAGTGTAAAATAACAGCAAGCTGGTCAGTATTATGAAAGGACAGCAACCATCATCAAAAAATACAGTCTGCAATAATTTTTTGCAATCTCATTCACAACATTGCATTGTTCAGCTCGACGGCATACCAATCTTCTTTAACAAAAAGTGCATATTGTTAGAATGGTTCATGTTGCACAGTCAGTGAAATTCTACTCAATATTCTTGAGCAAGAAACCTCACAAAATACATATAAAGTCTACACTGTTCTCAACACTAACAAATGAGACTCTTACCTGCGTGAACCTGCAGCACTGCTGATGTCTCATAAACAAAATCCACCAGCTTATTCAGTCCCATTCCTTATTTTAGTTCAACCAGTAGTCACACTTCCCACACAGAGGTACGCTTTCCTGTAGCTCTGCCCTGTCTAGGGCTAACTGCCCTGTCTGCAGTTACAATGCCTACCACAGACACACCCACAGCCATTTATCTGGCACACAAAGGGCTAGATACATTCCAACACAATGAGCTAGACCATGCAAACTGCAACACAAGTTTTCATGTTGACGTATGGCACACACGTTTTGGGTGTGTTCATTTTGTTGTCTGAATCTGTCAAAACTGTATTAATATCTAAGCAATTTGACCTATTTTAAACCTGTGTTAAGATCATGCAGTACTATTTACAGTACATCAAATGTATCACATGTTATATTTAATAGAATATTAGACTTTCTTTGCTTCGAAAGCTTTACTATTGCTTAACCCAATTGTTTAATTGAATTAAAGCCTTCATATTTACTGTGTGTAATGATCATGCTGTAGTCTCAAGAGTAACACACACAAAAGTCACTTCATGCAAGTTTAAAAAAAAGAACGTAACATCTCAGAAGTAACCAAATGTATGTGACTATACTTTAACAATGAATTCTCCATAATTAACGGTATAAGTGCATTTACAGGAAACCATCCAATTAACAACTGTTCACACAAATTAAATTAAATTCTAGTAAATTATAATAGAAACAGAAATAACATGGAAAAAATCTGTCCAGATATTAAGTCTGTAAATAACTGGTCACTTAAAAATGTGAGGCGGGGCTTAGGGTTTAATGTTTGTAGAGTTCATTTGATGTATTATTAGACTTTATTAAATTTACTCGTGTTTGTGTTCGGCTTTTTCCTGCTTAATTGTAACAAACTGTAAATGATGCTCGTAAGTGTATGGCCTGTCCTATTGCAAGTAGTGTTTGTCCCACCACTACCTGTGTATTTTCCCTCACCTATACCTATACTAACAAGTTCAAATTCACTTGCTGAGTCTCTTGTTTTATCTATCTGATCTTCAGTGTTGTTCATAATACTGACCAATTTATTTTTGGATTAAGTCAAACAGAAGTATCAGATCCATCATACCATCCTCTTAAATACAACTGCTTTCCCCTACTCAGGGTCATAACAGTACATTAGTGGTTTTTCTACAATTATTGTGAATTTCCATATATAAAGAAACGCTGACATTTGCAGCTTTGGACATGTTTTACATCTCACTTTGGCATGTCGATCTGCATATTCTTTCCATTTGCACCATCCATAAAATGTGTTGAGCAACATTACCTATTTCCAGTATTTAAGTGGATTTGAAAGCAAACTCAAATTCAAAGCAACAAGCATGACCTCATTTCACTAACAATGAACGTTTGGGTGAGTGTGAGAGTCAGTGTTAATTAAGCACAGCGGCAAAATGCTGACTGTACAACTGTGTAAAAGCAGCTCAACACATGTCTGCAACAGATCCTTCTCATTCACAAAATACCACTTAAAATCCTGGTACTCTTATCAGCAGAGATCAATCACTGGACCCTCATCATAGACTAATCATCATGGACCCTTGGCTAATTGAAACATGCCAAAAAGAGCAATTAAAGAGTTAAAGGCAGACTGTTGATAGCAGATCTGCACTTGCATCACCTCTTTACCAACCATTTCACTTCTTAAGCCTTTAATAACATCAGATTAGATCTCTAGCCTTAGACCTTCATTAAGAAGCAGTCACTCTGTAATCGAAAATCTAACCGGGCAAGGCCCTCTATGAATTTAATGTCTGTTTTGCAAAAAGTTCCATGAAGAATGAAGGATTTACAGTTAATTATATAACTTTATTTATGCTTAAAGGACAGCTAGAGTAATAGGTTAAATTATTTACACCCAATGACCTAAATCTAACCTTCTTTCCGTTTCAATAAAAAGGGCAAATCCAAAAAGTTTTTCATAACATAAAATCTACAAGGACAGTACTAAATTCCTGGGAGCAATGACAGAGTCAGCTGTGCTTATTTCTAGATGATATGTAATAACAAGAATCATTACACTTCAGTGCCAGACACTGCATCATTCTCCACTATGTAGCACACTTAGGTCAGCTCGTGAAGTCATGGCAGATAAAGCACCAAAATGAGCAGGACTGGCATTGAAATTGCTTATATACATACTGAGGGAAAAAGGTTTATTCTTTGGTACTACAGTGCATCCGGAAAGTATTCACAGCGCTTCACTTTATCCACATTTTGTTACGTTACAGCCTTATTCCAAATTG
>JAUZSU010128228.1:0-17120 GCA_034780255.1 Parotocinclus maculicauda | reverse complement strand
CAAAACTCTTAAGAAACCTTTTTTCACATGGTCATAATGGAGTATTTTGTGTAGAATTTTAAGGAAAAAGATTAATTGAAGTGAAGCACTGTGAATACTTTCCGGATGCACTGTAGTGCCCATATAACCAATACATCATTTAGAAGATCCTAAACAATACATTTTAGTTGTTCTGAGTGTATAATGTAGAAATTATTGGATAGAGGACAGCCTACAAACTACTGATGCTTCAAAGTGACAAAAATGCGATTAATGGGGTTTTAAATATTACTGTCATAAAAACACTGCGATAAAATATTACTGTGTTAACTTTGATCGCAGAAGAAAAAGATCATTATACACATAGATATTTTTTAGCATTAGAAACAACAGCCAGGTTATCTTGTGTTTTGTGCATATTCCTGCTTGCAGACTGGATCAACAAATGATTGGGACATAATACGAACAGTAGCCCACAGGCAGGTTAATGATAATAGTTACTCGAAATCTCTGGTGTACGTTCTTGAAAGGATGCGCAGCTCTTTCTGTTATCAAAGCCAAGAAATCCCATTACTTCTTTCATCCACTTTTCATACATCAGAAGATATTTCACCAGCAACAGGTTTGCTCCCTCCAGAAACACAAATGTATCCATTTAAATGAAATGCTTGTTTCCTCACAACAAGGCACAACCCCAACAGTTGTACAAACTGAAAAGCAGTGTTATTTCCTATGACACAGCTTCCTTTGTTTAAAAAAAAAGCTATTTATCTTCTTCAGACAATAGCTCATCAATACTTCCAGCAGCAGACCTACAAAAGTTTGATCCTATTGTCGTAGAACGCATTGCTCCTCAAGACTGTAACACCCAATTTCCTGTGTGTGTATGAACAGGTTCTCATTAAAGAAAACACTCAACATCCCAGCTTTATAGCTTCGAAAGAATGCCTAAAGAGCAAACTTGTGTAGCAAAGTGAAATCCTTAGTACAACAAATACAATAACACTACTGGGATATACATCAAATTCAATTCAAATTCAGTGCAGAAATTATATACAACTGTATTGGAAAATCACATCAAAGTAAGTGTATATTACAAAATCAAACTATCGAATAAACATTTACAAAAGGTCTCAAATTCCATTTTTACTATACTATAAATAGATCAAAGCACTGAGTCCAAATCCACAGTACCGCCATTGATGGTATCAAGCTTTAGGGTAGTTTATGTCAGTGTTTTCAGATCATCTGAATGATCTGATGTGTCAGTTCACATTTGTTGTGTGAGAGTTCACATAGGTTCACAATCAACACAAAATGTATCAGTGGATCTATTCAGAAATATCAGTCATGCCTACTGCAGGTCCAACATTTATTGTCAGTATCATCCCTTTACAAACCCTCCATAAGGCATTGGTACTTCCCTACTATTTAGTGTGGTCGGGACAAAGCCTGTGACTGCCGACCTTTTGTTTGCAGAGTAATTGCACACTATTTCCTGGGAAATGCACAATGAGTCACATTTTAATTGCTGAAGTTTGGGAATGGCTTTAAACAGCTGAATTTAAACATACTTAATATATTACAACCTTGCATGCTAATATATGGTAACCATTGTAATTCAGGCTCAGAAATGGACAATCCAGTTATAAGCCGTCACAGAAAATAGGATTCTAAAGAGCTGTAATTAGACTACTATTGACCTCAAAAGCATTTTTAAAACCAGCATTCTACCAGTCATCACACACAAACACCCACACCCCCCCCCACCCCTGCTTGGCACTCATTTATGTGCAGCAGGGGGTTGGTGAGTGTGCGTCACCAGAGCACTGAGTATTTAATAGGTCGGGAGGGAAGGACACAAACGTGTGTGTGTGTGTGTGGTTGGGGGGAGGGGGGATGGGGTGTATATTAATTCAGAGAATTTGTGGGGAAAAAAACTTCTGACACAAACTACACAATGGGTGCAATGATCATTACAACACTGCTGACTCAGGCACATAAACACCGTACAAACATTAATCAAAATTTTTTACTAATGTTTAAAATCAATATGCAGAGAGGAGGTGCCTGTGACATAAAATAAAAGCTGATAATCTAAATTCATCACTATAAGATGGACTGGAATGAAAAACTACCACTGATTTGAGACATTCTAAATCCATTAGAAAGTTATGGAAATATGAGAAAAAAAACAGAAATTAAGCAACACTTCAACTATACTAGTGCTCATAAAATCATAGGGTTTTTTTGCCAGATATAAAATGATCACGTCAAAAACAATTTAATCATTATGTGATTTTTCCACATTGGTTTACAATTTTATCAACAAACTAACAAAGACAAAATGACTAAAGTAATGATATATTGCCTATCTCTGCATAAACTGTTTTTGTCGAATCCCATCAAAAAGACTGACTGCATTCAGTTGTTTTAAAGATCTAAAATAGCAATTAATGTATTGAACTACAGCGGACCTTGAAATTAACTGGTCTCTGAATGCCATTGGAATTCGGATTTATCCAAGGTAGGAAACCAATTAATTTTAGATGCGACCTAAGGCTGGTTCACACACAAACAGGTTTTACTAATGTTCAATGTTGATATTTTTTTTTGTTCCACTGAGGTTCCACTGTATTAATCTGAACATTGAGGGTTCAAGTTCCAACAATACCAAGCTCCTTTTAGCCAATCCCTTAAGCCTCAAATGCTTGGACTGGCCCTTATAAGACAATATAAAGGCACTCTTTAAATTTTAAATGTATTATTTTAATTTCATTCCACTTTTTCATAATAAGACTATGAGATAATAATGTTACTATTAAACGAAACAGTATATAATAATAATTAGTAAGTAGAATTTAACGGAATAATAATTCTGAATAATCATCCAATTCATTACATTGAATTCATGATACATATAATAAATATTAATACTACACTAAAATATTTTAAATCCCTTACCATAAAGAAAAAACACCCACCAGCAGCCAAGCAGCAAAGAATTAAAGATGTGGCAAACAAGTCCACGACACCCCTAATTACTTAAACACAACAGTTTTTCCACCTCCTTCATCATCCCTTTGTCTCATTCTATTCTCTCATCCCACGCTCTGTCTCATTCTCTGAGTGGTTCTGTCCTGTGGTCAACTGTAATCGATGACCTGTTGGCAACTCCTTTCCTCTTCACTTGAACAGTAAAAAAAACCTAGTGAGGAAAGTAGAAATGAGATCATGCAGCCCTCTTGCAGTAGAGCACAGGTTGCCAGCCTTTATGCAACTCGTATCTTAAGACTGGCGCATATGCAAAGTTATGATGGCCCACAATAGAACAAAACCGGTCCGACAGTTTTACATAATCAATGATAATTGTGGCACACAGACCAACATGATAAATGTAGAAGCTAAAAATAAATTGACATCTCACATACACTACCATAATAGCCCCCAGGTTAAGAACCACCGCACTAGATAAGTGGAGAGAAAAAAGGGGGAAAAGAAGTCTTATTTCAGAAGCTGAACTAACTGGAGTAGATTAAGATGACAGAGACTCATGATGTGATGAGCCCTTTATTAGTATGTTTGTCACTGTAATGAAAATCTCATTTTGCCAAGAGCAGAAGCAAATCATCCATAACTCGACTGACTCACAGCAAGTCATATTTTATTTCCCTAAGATAAGAACATCAGCGGAAGGGTGTGAGAAAACTAACAATGACAGTTACACTTCAGACACAGGAGGGAAATAAATACTTTGGGGACTCCACGATGCGGTATTTCAGAGCAATCGTCAGTGCTGTTCGAACCGATTACCTCATGTTTACATTCATACACACATACAAAAAGTGCATTATCTTACACCAAAGTAAGGGGAAAAACTCTATAAAAAGAAACAGAACTGTTGTCAAATGTGAATATGGTTGTTTTTATATGGTATCCATATTTCAATAAGACTCAATGAAAGATGGGCAGTTCCCACATTATCCAATGTCTTTGTGTTATTTCAGGTCTTGGTTCCCCAGAGGACACAGGGCACAACATAAGTAAGCATGCCCCAAACGGGATACCAGCCCATCGCCAGACAAGGCATAGGGCAATGTTGCAGCACCAGATGATAATCCCCAGTCGGCCTCCCCCCGCTGATGGGCTAGCATATTAGATGGCTGTGCCATATGATCACTGCTAGAGATATGGTGAATGCTGTAGTTCCTTGTTGTTAGACACAACATTACATAAAAAGATATAATCACTGTAAAACATTTCTATTGCTTTTAGAAACAGAGAACAAAAGCAATGGTATACTAATGAGAACATCAAGAGGGTGAAGTAAAGGAACAAACAAAGTTCATATCTTTGGAATAAGAATTTAAATGTTTGTCAGACCAGTAAAACTGACTGACAGTAGGTGTCTCAGTTTCCGAAATAGCAAAACAAGAAGTAATTTGGTTATTACACTAACTTATGGCTTAAATATTAGGTTATTTTGCGCCCAAAAGCCTTTACAGCTTACAATTAAATAAACTAAGCTGGACAACTACTTTAAAAAGGAAAACAGACGTGCATTTCCATTAGCATTATATTGTACGGGGTTAAAATCAATTCAAATGCATTTCATGGTTAACATTCCAGTCGAGTTTGAGCATGTTTAAGTGGATCACCTGCCATATTTTATGTGTATGAGATTGCATTTTAACATAGGGAAGCAATAATAAAGCTAGCCACTACAATTTGACAACATTTAACATAACATGCAATAATGTCAGTATCAGATCTCTATCACATATAAAAATTTCTACCACATCAAAATTGTTTAAAAAAAAACAAAAAAAAAAAAAACAGGTTGGGATGGTTGAGATTGTGCATCCCCATCATGCGAATACAAAACAAATTGCCCGGTGAACAGTTTCCCCTATTCAGTAACCCATCAGGGAGATGAT
Organism: Parotocinclus maculicauda; assembly: GCA_034780255.1. Taxonomy (NCBI): domain Eukaryota; kingdom Metazoa; phylum Chordata; class Actinopteri; order Siluriformes; family Loricariidae; genus Parotocinclus; species Parotocinclus maculicauda. The sequence continues at coordinate 12,204 of JAUZSU010128228.1, read as the reverse complement.
GCAACACAGGGCAAAGCTCAGAGGAATCAGTGTGATTCAGAAGCTATTTTTCCTTCATCTCTCGCCCGTGTGCCCTCTATTCTCCACACACTGTCACACTGAGCTGCTGCAGTACCGGACCTGAGAGAGAAAGAGATATAAGCAGCTCTAGAAACTGTAATAATAACACACGCACGCACACCCTGTGGGAGCGTTCGCTCGGAGCCTTGCGGCTGAAAGCTTTGACCTACCCTGTAAGAGAGGGCACAACCGATTACAGGCCTCTTCTGGTAAGAGCCCAATCGAAAAAAGTCATTCATCCAATAGACAAGCATGCACACACAAACACACCTGCACACACAAAACACGTCTCAAACAATTTTCACCAAAAAGCTGCCAACAACAAATCAGTATACAGCATTTCAACACAGGCCAAACATTACGTGTTTAAAAGGATGCCAATGGAAATGTTTCAATTTTTTTTTATATACAATCTCACCACCAAGTATGCAAACTCCACACGGGTTAAGTCTTAGGTCGAATTGGGAATCTCTGGAGCGGTGCAGCAACTATGCTAACGCTTGTGCCATTGTGCAGCCTGAAGGAAAAATTGCTTCTGTTCCTCTTGGTTGCTTGGTATTGCATTGATCGTGTCCATAAGCGCAACACCCTTTCCACAGAGTCATTCGCCACCTTCAGTTCAGTGACTATCGATGTTGCCTCGCCATGGGCAAACCATCGGTTGTATGCCACATTCTAGGTTCTAGAAAAAGGAAGCTTTATATTAAAAGAAACTATTTTTGGGTGTGTGGAAAGACCTTTTCTCTAGACATTTCTTTACTTATTTACCATTATGCCAGAATCCGTGAATAGATTTGTGGCAGGAGTATAGTGACAAATGTACTTGTCACACACTGATACTGGAGCAATTTGGAGAAACCAGTTAAAGCCCACACAGCCACAGGGAGAACATGCACACTCCACGTAGATGAAGATTGAACTGGCCATCTCTGAAGCTGCTGTTCTGCCTTTTCCAACATTTAAAAATTCACATGTATTAAAAGTGGCACCTGTTAGACGATAGAAATTATTTCATTTTTTTTTTTTACTGGCAAACACTTATGTTTCTATAGGGAATGTGTAGCTATGTCCTGCAGCAATGTATGTTCGGGTATTATCATCACCTTGGGAGTAATACCTCTTTTTCTCTACAGTGAACACTTATTAAATTATAATACATATTAAATTCATGAAATTCAATGTACCATTAAACTACAAAAACTGGACCTGAAATCACATCGTATTAAAAACTATTATTTTGGCACTGAGCTACAGATTTTATTTTAATGTTTTTTTTATGGTCCAGAGGACACACATGCTGTTGACATGGTGATCATTGGTGTTCATTACCAATCTTCTATGTAATGTCATACATTTCTTGGTCGTACAACAGAGAAAATGAGAGTGTATTGGAATTTCCCTATAGCTTTGGAACTGTCGCAATGATTTTAGATACTTGAGAACTGTGTACTATAAATCAACTCCTCGATGACATTACCTATGCGTGCAGTTGAAAGTAGTGAACTGCTTTACAATGAAATTTGTGGTATATATATATATATATATATATATATATATATATATATATATATATACACACACACACACACACACACACAAAACACTGTGTTGGTACCTCCACAAAAATGTCCAAAACTGTCTAGTATATGTCCACTCAACACTGTTTAAATGTCACAAATGACAAAGGTAAGACAGCAGTTCACCATATTCACACCAACATCAAAGCGACAGTTGTAAGTAGAGTATTTGGTTAGACCTCATTTGGACGAAGACAACTCATTATACATATCGAGTTAGTGATATCTTCTGCTAAGATGACCTGAAAAGCCCAATCCTGACCCTGCTACAGCAAATGAAGATTACTGTTCAAATATTTACATTTACATTACAAGTATCATACGTAAAAAAAAACATGCGTCAATAACCTACCAAATAAGAGCAAAAACATTCATGCATCTCTGTGGTCACAGCGAGTAGAATTCCTAATTGGCACCAGCCTTATCTAGCAAGCAGACTTCACTAACTAGCACATCATACGTTTTGAGTTAAATCACTCTAGCTTTTAAGGCCATACATTTGTTTTCAGACAGCCAACACAGAGTAGGCAAGATAAATGTACACAAATTAGATACTTAGTAAACTGTCTTCAAATAATAATTGTTTTTTAAATTTAATTCAGATTCATGTTCTGGTAAATGTGATTCAAATATGTTTTCTTTTGTTTTTCACTAGCAATAAGACATTTCATTGCTTTGCATTCTTAATTATAAATTTAAACCAAGTTATAAATGCAAACAGGACAGACAGTGCAGTGAACTAAAGAATCTAAAGAATATTTACTTTGTCATGAGGTATGATCAATGGAGGTAGAGGATTGCTAACATCATCATAGGCTTGCTATTGCTTGTATTAGTCTGCCCTCACAGCATGCTAGTGTAGACATTGGCAGGTTTTGCACTCAACTGACAAAGTTGTGCTGTAATATATGGCATTTTATTGATAGCACAGTGTAATACTGACAAGTCATACATAGTTTATTGGGCTTATCTTGTTTAGTTGCAGTAGTTGTTGTAGTGTGTCCCAATATGAGATCTTCTCTTTCACTGTTCTAATCCATCCTACAGTTTTGAACTTCAATTCAATACATCTACAAGGTGCTATTCCCAGTTAGAGCTGCAGAAGCAGCAGGATGGCGGTGTCAGTGGAGAGTTATTTTTCCCTGGCTCCAGCTCCTTGTGGGAAATCTGTGAGATATAATCCTTCCACCTGGTACTAGGTCTGCCCCATCCAGCAACATTTGCCTGGAGCAGCTCCAGTGGGAGTCGACAAGTAGACATCCTTATGAGATGCCTGAATGCTCACCAGGATCTGCTCTACTTGAGGTACTAGAGAATGTGCGATCTCCTAGTCCCATTATGGAAAATGTGTTTATCCAAGGAAACCTAATTCTGACACCCATTCTATATTTCTGTACTAATTCTTTTGTTCATTACCAACAGTTCATGTTTGTGATGTAAGACTCTTAAAAGGAAGGCAAATACAACACAGACTTCAGTGCCACAGTCCCAATATTTTACAATCACAGATATGGAGAGAATAAGAGAGAGAGAGAGAGAGAGAGAGAGAGAATAAGAGAGAGAGAGAGAGAAAGAGAGAGAGAGAGAGAGAGAATAAGAAAGAGAAAGAGAGAGAGAGAGAGAGAGAGAGAGAGAGAGAGAGAGAGAGAGAGAGAGAGAGAGAGAGAGAGAGAGAGAGAGAGATTTTAACTCAAACCGTTCATATAATTGGATGCCACTAATAATCTATGTGCACCTGATCCAAATAATCCTATCTGTCAACACACACATACACCCAATACCATATATCATATCGGGTAATACAAAGGACAGCTGTTGTGCCAGAGGAAGACATCAGGTGTATATCTGCAGGGCGACTATCTCTCCAGAGATTCTGGTCTGGTCTGATCTTCCCCATCATCATTTTTCCTGATCAGTCTCCTATCCTAGCCAGTAGCCGTTTAAGACTATGCAATCTAGCACCGTTAGAGTTAAAACAGAAATGAGAAACACAACAAATTAAATTAAAACACAGAAAATTTACCCACCACTACTTCCTAACACAGACACCCTTCTGAGCACTAAATCCTCTTTCATACCTCAGTGCACTCGTTCTCTTGTGGCCTTGACCCCTGACCTGTCCCCCACTGTCCACAGAGAGTGGACAAACAGTCACACAGTCATTTTGGCTTTGATGGAGGACTCCACTGGGCCCCAGTTACCATGGACTGCCACTACAGATGGTTTGCTCTCTAATGAAACTACAGATTGAGCAGTCAGTGCCATGAAGCTCTCCTCCTGAGCACTTGGACTGCATTATAGCACAGAGAGAGAGAAAGAGAGAGAGAGAGAGAGAGAGAGGGAGAGAAAGAGAGAGATAGAGAGAGAGAGAGAGAGAGAGAGAGAGCATGCTTCAGTGACATTATAAGCATGAACCGAGCTTGACAGTGGAGATGAAACAGGTGGAGCATCAGCCGCTATTCACTTGAGATGTATAAATATGTATCTAGGCCACTGTACCACTGCTGTTAGATCTCTATTAACTCTACTTGAATGCCTACTTTTAGCGGTGGAATTAACAAGTTATAAGCCTTAGTGGGGTGCTTTGTGTGGAGGATGAGATGCTAAAACAGTAGGTGATCACATTATGCATGCCATTGTTACTTTTATATAAATTTGACATTAGTAGTCACTTTGTGGCCAAGTGTACGGCACTGGATAAGCATAGTTATTTAAATTTCTGCATATTTAAACACATTTCGTATTATTTACCCAGTATGGTGCTCAAACAAAAAACTTACAGTTGAAGCCAAAAGTCTGAAATCACCAGTGAAAATTTTGGAGGATCCATAATGCAGCAGGATTATGATCCAAAACATAACTCAAAGCACTGCAAAAACTACTTAAACACCAAAGAAGACCCAAGTGTGCTGACTTTCATGAACTTTCCTCCACAGCCATCTTGCATAAATCCAACAAGCATATGAGGCACGGAGGCACATAAAGACAGAATGTCAAGCTTTCAGTGACATCATAAGAGGATCTGTGGAATACCATGTAATCATGCTGGGATATTATTGATCATCAGACTTGTGGAGGTTATGCCAAAATTCCCATTGTCATTAAAGAAAAAAGGGAACAAATATATATATATATATATACACATTAATATATTTTAAAATACAGCTAAGTTATGCTGCTTAGATAATAAAAAACGTACTTTATAGTCAGGAAAAATAAAAAAAAAGAAGCAGTGGAGTTCTAGCAATCAATGTGTATAAATAGAGAAGAACACTCAAAAGTCAACAAGGATTGCAATACTTGTCACACAGCATTTTATTTACATATTAAAACCATCTTCTTTAACTCATCAAAACACAATAATATTTTTTTAAGTTACGCTGCAGAAGCATTTACTACACACACAGTCTACAAATGGTAGACTTAAATGACCTATCATGTATGCATTGTTGTTTTGTAATGTATTAAATGTAAACTACATTCTAGACAAAAGAACAGAAAATAAAATAAATGAATGTAATAGAACTTTCTTCATGGAGTCAAACAGAAGAATGCAGCACAAAAAACATGGCTGAATGTAAAATGATTATGATAAAGCATTTTATATTTAAATTCTATCATGTAATATGAAAACCAGACATGAAACTTTACTCAAAATAGCTCAAATGTAGTACAGAAAGAGAGAAAACTATTTAAAAATTAATTCTTTTTTTTTTCCATTGGAATGGCTTTGGCCTTTTTCCAAGCCTGTTTAAAAGTTACATCACCAGGACCACATGACCACACACACACACACACACACACCTCTTTCTCAGCCAGATCCTACTCTACTTCCCGTACCACGTCAAATAAAGCTATCCAAGTCTCGGAAAATACTTTACTCCTCCTCTTCCCTTCCTCAAAAGTCCAGCCTCTCTTTACAAAAAAGACATTGTGCATGTACACATATGAGTGTGTGAGAGAAAGATATTTCCTTTTAAAGCCGTGTTGCACAGTGTGCTTCTACATGAACATAATACAGTCCCCTGACTGTTGTTCAACGCATCAAATTAAAGTAACATTTGTTCACCCTCCTTCATTCACTCAACGCAAAGCTTTCAATTATTTTGCATGTTCCGCTTGCATTAAGAGTGAGCCGATATCCAAAAGATTAGTAATGAAACATAACACCACTCAATATTCTTACTACAGTTTCACACTGTAAAGATCCATGCATTGATCTAAAATTAGGTAAAGCTGCTCAAATATGATGTAGGTAGACGGCATTATACATGAAGAATCATTATTTAGCAAAAAAAAAAACACCATCCATTTATTTCACTCCAAAATAATTATATGTCTGAACTGACCTACATTTCAGTAATAAACTGATTTTCTGGTTATATCAGGTAAGCAATGTGGCAAGAAGATCATATTTCTGTATTTAATATTTTTACGATACATGACAGCTATTTAGTTTTAGTTATAGCCCTGTTATAAATGTTCAGCTATATTTCTATATACAGAATTTACAAATAATTACAGACTTACTGAGGAACAAATGCCAGTCCAGATTTAATTTGAAATTTCTGACCCATTAATATGTTATATGCTGTGAACAAATAATGAAAAATATAACAAGAAAATAATGGAAGTTCAACCACATAAGCTTAGGAGACAATCTCTTCAAACTCTGCATAACTGTCTTGGAGGAGTCTCGGTTATTGTAGGGATGTTACTATCATAAAAAGCAGTAACGCTGGGACCTTTAGGATTAAAAAAAGGGGGCAACTTCACTTTCACTGACAGTTTTGATTACTCACTCTATGATTTCAAGATAATATCATCATTTTTCAGCATACTATTTAAAAATGTTGACTGGATAATAAGTGTGTGTAGATTATTCTGTGAGAGTATCTAAAGTAAAATCTATACTACACAAAGTCAAGTGGCTACTGTTGGACCCTCGAACAAAGCATTTATTATACAAGTGCTTGGACTGCATATTGTATATTCAGTTCAGAAATTAGTGGTAAGTTAATCTGGACAAGGGTGTCTGCAAAATGCTTTATAGGTGAACACTAAATAAACAATTCCTTAACGATTCCATTTTGATAAAAATGAACAATTTATTGGTTCGGGACGGCAATCAATTCAATGACTAAATTATAAACCTAAAAAACTTTGGAAAAAAAAATCAAGCATGGTTTGAGTTGGCAATCATTTACTGCTTGTAGTTTTTTGGGCTCATAACTACGCTGCTCACAAAACTTAGGGGATATTTCATTATGGGATATTTCATTTTGAAGTACTAATAACCCCTAATATTTGTGAGCAGTACATTATTAAAAAATATTGGCTTAACTGTACTAAATGATCCACATTCCACTTAAGACTTTAGCAGTTCATGTGGCTCTAAGACGTGGTTTAAGCAGAGACAGAATATCAACAAAAAAGGTCATCCATTTTGGTGTACTTGGCATAACTTTGGATAATGCTGTTGTAGTGTGAAATACAAGAACTGGAGGGGAGTACTATTACTGAAGCTTTACTTCTGCTTCAGAGGAGGACGGCTATGAAAGAGAAAATTCTGTAGGTTGTGCTTACAGCAATACAACGCAAAGCCCCATAGCACCCCTTCAGGCCCCCAGGCTAAATCTGTGGCATTATTAATAAATTACAAAAATTACCATTTCAAAGTCGATGGTGAAAATCACTTGGCACTAAGTTTTGCTAGTGAAATTTACCACTGCATATTCCATTGAAATCAGTGTCATTTTGCTCGTGAAACTTCACTCAAAAAAGTCGAGTGTGACCGTGGCCTCAGTCTGATTCAAGATATTGTCAGCCATCTCTGGTAATACATAGTTACATAAGATCCAAATGAAATAAGGAAATAATCAATGCATTAATTACAAGCATTCACACAACTTAGCATCAATTTATTTAATACATTAATGCTGCTGTGTGTGTTGGACAAAAATGTTAGGCATCAGATCGCAGACTGCAGTAATGGCCGTTCCAGTGGAAGCAAAGTTAATCCTGACTGCTGTTCTATCTGCCCCCTGAGAACACACACTCCGATACAGAGAAAATGCAAGCAGCCGAAAAGCACCTAATAAGGCAGGATAAGCAAGCCTGCTGACAGTGCATTTTTTTCTTTTAGTCCATTAACACACAACCACACATAAAACAGCTAATTATAAGACTGTTGTGAATGTGTCTGTGAATTGCACTACTCGCTCGCAAATGTATTGAGTTTCAGCACACACACGCGCAGAGTAAACCCAGTCGGGTGGAATTGTACCTGAGCAGATTTGAGGACACCACTATCCTTGCCGTTACCATAGAAACATTAGGGGAAAAAGAAGGAGCGAGCAGGAAGGGGATGGGGGTGTGTGATATATGTAGGAAGACTGAAATATCAGAAGAACAGGAAGGCTGAAAGGCAGACCGAAACCCAATCATACTTTTTCTGCATCGTCTTTCATGAGTTGGACAGAAAAGCAAAGGAGGGGTGTGAAGAGGAAAGGACATGTGAGGAGAAAAGGAGGGAAGCTATTAAAGATGATAAGAGGAGAAAGAGGACAATAATGCCCAGTAAAAACAGCATTTAGAGTGGAATAAACGTCAACTCGACAGCTGTCTCAAATGCTACACTCAACAAGAGTAGTGTGTGTGTGTGTGTGTGTGTATGTATGTATGTATGTGTATGTATGTGTGTGTTAGTGAGAGAGAGGGAGAGTGTGAGTGAGAGAGAAAAAAAAAAAAGAGAAAGAGGAAAAGAGAGAAAGAGAGAGAGAACGATATAACGTTTAAATAATAAGAATACAGGAGTCTGCAAACTTAAAAAGCTGAATGAATTTAAAATCTGAAAAGCAGATCAATTTGCAACCCTGCACAGTGCTTAATTCATGTTGCGGCATTGCATAATCAGTTTCAGACCATGTTCATAAAAGGAATAATACAGATTTATTTGTGAGTTTAGAAAAGTGTGTGTGTGTGTGTGTGTGTGCGCGTGTGTGTGCGTGTGTGTCACCACTATGTGAACAGAGAGCAAAATTAATAGCAAATATGACAACCATGTGATAACCACACTGACCTGGCTACCCATACACTACCTAGGTTAAAATGTGATTTTGGACACACATATACACAAACCATGAAACATAAAGGCAAGCACACCACAGCTGTGCCAGCAGGCAGCTAATTGGATCGCTGCACTGGCATACTTTTTTGCGCATACTTTTAGTGACTTGTTTGGACAATAAATCAGTTGCCAGTGTTACAAACGCAATAAATCAGTAGCAAAACTATTACCAAATGCTCGGAAAACATTTGGACAGACACTATATAATGTCTCTACAGTTGTTAACTCTGCTTCGTGCATCTTGTTTAAATAAGAGCTGACAGCACACTGAAAAAGCAGCACATACAATCTAGCATTGCCCTTCATACCAGCTACATGCCAAGGTGTATTAAACACACACACACACGTTTTTATATGTGGGTTGTTTTTTTTTTGTTTTTTTTTCAGGTCAGCATGTATAAATAAGTTACAATTTCCAACTGATATTTCAAAATAGTCGCATACCAGTGACCAAATCCTCCAAAATTTTGGACTTAAAATTGTCAAATGATAAGCTTTGATATCACACTTATATTTTTTAATCGCCGGGACCACCTAAAAGTGCAGATACAAACAGGTACATTTAACGTATTCAGCAAGTTTTGTAAAAGCCTTTGGGATTATGGTTCTGGGCAGATGTGAAACTCTACAAAATGTACTGTTAAACAAAAAAACAAAAATAATAGGTACACACTGTTTCCTTAGTGAATTGCTGTCAAATGCCCACTACTCATACCCAGTCCCTCCGTATAATATTTAAAATCCCAATTTACTAGATTAAACACTTAATATTAAAGAATCTTACCAGCTTGTATACATGAAAAAAAAAATCAATGCGTGTTTAGAATAAGAATTAACCAGTGATGTTTATTGTGACTTTAGTTGCAGCTGATTTCACTGTACTCATTGAATTAAAATACAGCCTTTATGGGCTTAGTTCCTAATTAAAATTGCAATTATTTATTGAGAACACAACAACAGAATTTGGGCATGTTAAGACATTGTTTTACTTTATTATAAGCCTAAACAATTAATTTTGCTAATATAATTAATTTTCAATAGCAGTAATGTAATGGTTAGATCAACCACATCTATTTTACAACCTAAGTATAAATTCACTTAATCTACCAATTAGTTAAATAGCTTTCTAAGACTGCAAGTGCCAAAAGTGTGGTCATGATTACACTGGTGTTAATTGCTACCGACGTTTCTCATTTACTGGTTTGTAAAGCCCAAAGAACAAATAAAGCACACAAAGAAACCAATAGCAAGGTGGAAAAAGTATTGTGTTGGTCGGTGCATTACCCATCCCATTGACAATGCAGTTAAATACACACTTCAAACATATGGTTCAACAACACCACATGGATCAATCTAACTGAAACAGCAAAAAACTCACAGACTAAGAACTGTAAGAAGGCCCTTAAAAGAGGAAAAGGGCAAAAAGAAGAGCCAGTCATGCATATTATTAAAGAGACCTGTTCGCCAGCTAGGCTTTTAATCCAACCAGATTACTCTAATTCATTCAAATTGGAAAGCATTTTATTTGATTCTGCAAGTATTAGCAGATTACCATACAAAAGTGCTTAAATGGCAAAGCCTTTTTCAGATTAATTAGGAGTGATAATTCGATCTATGGTAGGATGAAATGCTATTTTTGTTCACTTTAGAGTAATGAGTTGCTAAATTTTGAAAAATCAGAGAGAGCATGGGAGTAAGTAATGATAAAGACCAGACAGGCAGAAGAGTCAGCTGCCTTCAATATATGCATGCCAAATATAAAAAATATGTAAAGCTGAAAAAAATGTTAATATTATGTACCGTTTTATAAAATGACTATAGAAAATGAATCAACTGGTACTGAAGTATTTAATATTCTGCTACTTTACCGTGAATAATAAAGGAGCAAGTGTTATAAATGTAATGATGATGTTGTGCATAAATGTGCCCAGGACTTGGGATTTTTTAACTACAGAGAGGACAACAGAAATAATTTCCAAGAACTGACAGAGAGAAACAAATAGAGAAAGCAGGTACAACACAGTTATTACATTTATGTCATTAAGCAGACCCTACCCAAAGCAACTTACAACTGATACAGTCTTACAATCCAAACAATTGTGTGTTAAGGGTCTTGCTCAAGGAACCAACAGGCCGCTGCTGTTGGGATTTGAACCCTGGTTCTTCTGGTCTAGAGTCCAGTACCTTAATAGGTAGGCCTCCACATTCACAGTTATGCTACAAAGCTCTGTTTTTTTTTTTTAACTAATATATTTTTCAGTATTTTCTTCGAGCGTTACACAATTTACACAAATGAATAACCCTTTAATAACGTCTGCTTGAATGTTTGCATTGGTTTTTCTAATATTAAAATTAGCACATTTTTGTCAATAAAGCTAAAAACAATTTAAAGATTGTCTGACTGGGTATGCAGGTTGAGGAAAATGGATGTCTGAATGGTTTGATGCACTCCTAACACAAAGCAGATTGATTATTTTTCTAAAACAGCATGTCTCAGAGTGCTTTATTCAAATTAGAAAATGGAAACAAGCCCAATCATGCAGAACACCCATAAGGGTAAATCAGCAGATACACCTGGAAGTAAATATTACATTTTCCATAAATATGAATGAATTATAGACCAAAAAAACAATTAAAAATAAGTTAAAAAGAGCAACAAAAACAAAACAGACATTGTAGGTTAAATTCACATGAAGAATTTCCTTCATTAAGCCTTTTACTATAAACCTACAGTTCTTGAGGATAGAAGGAAAAAAGTAAAGAGGTAAAGAAAAAGACAAGAGACTGAAAATATATTGCTCACAAAACTTTGAGGATATATATGAAATATCCCATAATTCTTGTGAACACTGTAGTCCTCATATGAACACTAAAGCCAGTAAGCTTTAACCTGCTAACCCAAATCCAGCTTATCTCACTGAAACATGGCTCTCTGTTCAGTAAAGTGACCTGTCATCTGTAGAGTTCATGAAGGTCAACCTCCTAATACAAAATATGAGACTGCAATGAAAGTGTTCTAGGAGAAAAACAAACTCTTACCATCATAACATCAAAACAAACAGAAACCAGGATTTCTAAATTAATTGTGCACTAAATATGATCTTATCTTCTCATTATTCATAACAGATAAACAAATTCGGACTGAGCTAATAACACACAAAAGTGCAAGCACATTAATCATTCACAGTCCAGGCTGGAGAAGTGTACTGGCACTGAGGTGGAGAGGAAGTGGAAATATTTTGGGAATTTGCATAAACAGTCATCTTCAGGTCATACAATAGCATCTCAACCCGACTAATGCCTGTATCTGGACATTCTTCCCTTCTTTTGAACCATTCTGTACATTTCTCATATAAAACAACATAAGGAAGCATGGACATATGATTATGACCCAGTATGAAAAAACTAAGCATCAACAAAAATAAAAGGATAAAAAAT
>JAUZSU010128217.1:0-17120 GCA_034780255.1 Parotocinclus maculicauda | reverse complement strand
ACGAATAAAATATTGACATTTGCCATCTCCACATCATTGCATTCAGTTTTTATTCACAATTTGTTTAGTGTCCCAACGTTTTTGGAATCCGCTTTGTAAATATATTTTAATGAAAAAGGTCCCACAAGTTATAACCATTATAATAAGTGCTTACATATATGTAGGGCACATATGTTGTTGTGTTACTGTTGTGGTAAAAATATTGCACCATCTTAATAACTTCTAGTCAGTATATAGTATATTTGTTTGATAAACACTGTTTTTCAGTTTTCATTGAATGACAAAATAAAGAATGTTCTGAGCCTAGGTAAAGACCTGGGTCTGGTGTTTTCTGTCCAGCTTCTAGAGATGAGTACAATATTAATGCATGCAGAAAGTAATAATGCTGTACTGCTCCTGATGTTCTATTGTCCTATGTGGCAATCAAAATAAACTTTAATTGCTGTTTAAAAATGGATCTGCAGTCTACATGAAAATCATGTAGTAAAATGTCTTAATGGTAAATCCTAAGCCACAAGAAAAAATATTTTTAGCGTGTGTATGTTATTTCATGTTACTAAACTATAATAAATCTTTTCATTCAATCAAAATTTTAAAGTGTGATCATTAGCAATTATTTCTCATGGGGATGCTGTATAAATGTGCTTTACTCAGTTGTATCTCTGAAACAGTTACTTACCGTTTGCATACAACTGTTTTGTGAAAATATGCTTTATGTTAGTATTTACGCAGGGCCAGACTAATGTTAGTGAGACAGCAACAAAACATGTGAAACAAGCATCATTCTCAATTTGAAAGAGAATATAACAAGACTGTATGACAATCTTGGAATGCATATGATGATAACAACCATATTTAAAAGTAAGGAAAAAGTCTGTTGGTGTGAAAGAGGTTGCTTCACTGAATACTACCAGGTTATACAAGAGTCGAGAGGGGCCTATATGGAAGATGAAAAAACTGCTTTCCATGTAGAGACCTGAATCAGAACAGAATTCCCATATTAATGGGCAAGGTAGGTTAGATAGTCTGAAGAACTAAGCAGGACCGGATTACATCACAGGGCATGCGCTGGTCATTCAGGCAGTCCAGAAATGTTATTCTCTGTATAATGTCAAGGTGGGTAACGAGAGTGCTAATGCAACGTCGGGTGCAAAATTGGTTAAAACCTAAAACTTGCGAAGACGTAAAAGAAATGCCGGAAAATTCTATCTCAGAGTCACACACAAACACACACACACACACACAAACACACACACACACACCAGTACAAGTCAACTCAGAGCTTTACACAGTGCTTGGCTGTTTTTAACTGTAAGACTTTTGGAATGGCTGTATATTAAAAAATTTAATTAACCTGACCAGACAAAACATGAAAGCATTGTTTGTTGTGTGAAGGGAGTCTGGAAATTGATTAATATAAAATAGCATTTGTAAAATATCAAACTTGCACATTTGATTATATTCCTGCAAAAACATTCTTATTTTTTGTATTAACATTTTCATATTCCTATGTCTAATAATGAAAATATGTACTGTGTTCTGTTATTAGCATCGTAAACTGGCGCTAGGACCAGGATGCGCGCGCAGTCCTAGACACCGGTTGATGCGCAGCTTGCAACTCATTCAACATATCTTACAGCTGTTAGTGTTGTAAGAATCAGTAGCGTTTTGCTGTAGCGTTTGGCAGCTCAAGTGAATGTGCATCTTCCTTGAAATATAACATAAGTTAGAGTTAAGCAGTCGGTCCGCCGCTGCCGGTGGCCGATCGATGTAACATTAGCATCCGCGTTGAATTCCAACACCGAGCTTCGCCACCCTGTCTCAGCATCATGAGCCAGAGGTTCACTGTCAGCGCTTCCTCCCGGAGCCACGGAGAGCTGGGAGAAATCAACCAGCTGTTCGAGGGGGACGAGCCCGATCCGAGCTCATCGGAAAAAGAAGCAGCCTCGGCGAAAGGTAGGATATGCTATTATTACCTGTGAGCAAAACCTATTTCTACCTATATTCGGTCGGTGCTGCAAGGCGAACGTGTTTGGAATTTTAACTGACACAATGTCATTCATCACATTTCCACCAGCTTGTGTCACCACATACGGGCTGCACAAGTCAATTCTGAACAAAGGCACAGTATGGCTATAAGATCATGAAATCGTTTTACAGTTCGATCAGCTATTTGATATGCTGCAAGTACAGGTTTTCTTAATATTCTCCAGTTTAGTCAATCACTCTACCCTGAACCATTTAAGTTCTCATTTAGCTAACTTAGCACACAAAACAACAGTTATATGGTCATTTTATCCCAATAAATCTTATTCAAACATGACTTCATATAGAAAAAGGGGTTCAATCTGAATCAGCAGGTGTTGCCTTTAAGTTTGGAAATCATAGCTCCATAAATTGATGGGTGGATGTCCAATACACTGCTAATGCAAATGGTACTGCATCACTTTGAATGAACTTGTCTGATGGATTTGTGTTTAGTGTGGGGATTTACTGTATATTGTTTATAACATTTTGAGGACTTTCATTTTGTTGTTCACTATGTTCACTAAAAATATATTTTGTGACATAGGAACTGCATTCAGTTCTCTTAATGGACCCAAATGCATAAGCAGACTGGCTCTTCTACAATTGCTCTTTCAGTTGAGGTAGTAGGCAACATTTAAACAAAACAATATACTGTACAGACAAAGCATTCTAATGTCAAATTTATGAAAGGTAGATTTAATTGATGTGTATTCTTAGTGTATCAAAAGCATTTTCTTCCTTCATGTCTTGTTGTTATAATTCAGCAATCATCCTTATTGTTTTTAAGGGCATCTGATGTAAAGTTATACCTATACAAAATCGTAATTGGTAGGCCATTGATATTTCTGTGGAAGCCTTACAACTTCCTTTTACGCTTCCTTTGACAAGTCGCTAATTTGTATTGTCTTTTTTTAAACATTTACATGCTTAATGTCATTTTCACTTACTAACACTCACACCTCTAGAATCCATCTAGTTCGTCCATGTAGGAACTACAGTGTGTATATGTGTCCACAAGTGGTGGAGACTTTTACAAGGTGTGCACTTGTAGTCGCCTAGAGACTGAGTAGCCTTGGAGAAGCGCTTGTCTCTGGTTCAATCTCTGACAACGTTTCCATGGAAACAACGGCCATTTGTTCACTGATTGGTGGCATGCCAGGTCTTGTGTAGGGAGATGATGAGTTATGAAGTAAAATAAATATATTCAATTTGTTATGTATATGTGTCATGCTATATATTGTTATGCTATGTATATATTGTGCTGATGTTATAGACTTCATTAACTTACTACATTTCAGCCTTCAGCATTAGAAGTCTGTCGTTCTATGTATGTGTGTGCAAAAAAAAACCCCAAATGTAAGCAAGCACTGTGCTTACTTCCGTCCGTGCACATTTTTTTGAGCGAAATTAAGGTATTTGATGAAAGCAGAAAGCACTTGATGCTCATACTATTACTGATATTGTTGTGAGATCATTGTGTGCTTCATTAAGATAGCTGTTGGTAATATAATATGCTATTGATTTTTCATGATTATGATGGACTGAGTATAAGTAAACCATTTGTATTACAGCTATACCTTTCATTATTTTGCTCTGGACATATGAAATAACATCACAAATGCATAACCTTACAAGTTATCCAGCATGTAGAAGTTCAGCTTATGATACTTTAATTCCTATATTTTGCTAATCTCTTAAATTAGTGTAACCCGTTCAGGTCACTCGGATTAGCCCAGTAAAGCCTACTGATGTTAAAAGTTTTTTTGTTGTATCTTTAAAGTTGTAGAGTAAATTTAGAATACATTTAGTGAGAATTGTTGACTGGAATTTTGTACACTGTAAAAAAAGTCTCACCTACTTAAACAAATTTTTAAAAACTAATTCCATGGGCGGCCTAACTTAAGGTTTGCTAAATGCATGTTTAAATTTAGAATTTAGAATTTTGGAATAACTAATTCTAATTCTGATCTAGAAAGTTGTGATCTAAAAGTTGTGTCAATTAAATGATTTACAGTATATTTATTACATGCATCTAGTTTGCCCAACAATATACATTGCTCACAAAAATTAGGGGATATTTTAAAATTTCAAAATGAATATGAAGAGGATCCCACAATAACTGCTGGACAGTATGATCCTGTCCAAGCCCCATCACTGTCATTTGTGTTTTGTCAGTATTGGGTAACCACACACCCTACTGAACAGTCACCCACTGTGTGATACTCTCATCCAGTTTGGCATGCTTCTGTTCAGCCGTATGAATATGTGTTTGCATCTATTTTTTGTGTAATCAAACAACTTTCTTTGACTTTTTTCTGATCTTGTTTAATGAAATAAAGCCAAATGCTTCTTTATTTAATCGGTTCCTATACATTTTGAAATATCCCCTAATGTTTGTGAACAGTGTACTTTGTGTTGTGTGAACTACATTCGTTTAGTTCATTTTAATTAGGGATCTGTATATTGAATTTTATGCTGTATCAAATAAATGCGAAAAATGAACAAGTGAACACTTCATAGCAAATGTAATTTCTTAATAAATACCTTTTAATTGCAAATTATTTAAACATTAAAAAGTTTTTATTGTTGTAGCACCATAAGATGTACTAAAATTAATCTCTATTTATATTTTGTGCATTTTTATTTAACTTTTTTAATCATTCTGGATATAAGCAGGGAATCAAATCTCTGCTGGTCTACTAATTATGAATTATGAATTCTGACCTTACAGGTGGCGTGTAATAAAAAAGTTTTTTATTTCAAGAAAATTATGAAAATGAAGTCCACAGGGGGTCTGGATGCATGATTTAAAGTGGAAAAGTGATCTTAAACTTACGAAGTTGTTCATACTGAACAGTCTTAATGAATTGTTTGAATGTTGACACTAACATTTGCTAAAATGGCACAATAAAATTAAGCAAACAATGCAGAGTTTTTCAGATTAGTTAAACCAACCATTTAACCACTGGAATGTTTTAATGAAATGTAAAATACTTTCCGTTTGAAATATCATTGTGCTCATAAAACGTTAAAATTATGTTTGTAAGTCTTCTGTCTTTAGTCTCTATTAACTAAGAATAATTATGCTAATTTAATGAACATAAAATTGGTAAAAATGCAATAGATGGTGGCATAATTTTAAAAAACTTTTTCATAACTATTCTCACATTCATGTTGTGACAACATTAATTTTTACATTCTCAGAACAAATATTTTTTACATTGCACATGTGCAGTACCATGTTCATTCTGGCTGGAAATGTGCTTTTCCCTTGTACTTTTACACAGAATATTTATTGTCTCGAATGTTAAGCTTTTATTACTTAACAATTGCCTGCAGTCTAATGGATTGTTTAAATCGTTGAAGCGAGCCACAGTCAGCCAATATGAATCCACTGAAAAGCTCTGGTTTAGAACAATTAATTTGTATCATTGTTTTGAAACAAAGCAATACTACATATTACCTTGGACTGTCAAATGTTATGGATTTCAACATTGCCAGAGCGTTTAGCAACAAACATGTAAGCTTTAAAAAACCCAGACTTTCTGTCAGTGCCACATTGTACAGTTACAGCTCAATTAAGGAACTACTTTATGTAAAATATTCATCCAATCGTCCCTTAAATACCCACATGGCAGGATTAAAACCAATAAAAAAAATAAGAATAAAACTTTATTGTGTGCAAAGATGGCACTCTTTTTAAGAATACATAATCTTTGTTGTGTAGTGGTCAAGGTTTGTACTATTTATAGGGAGGTTGTGAACAAGTCCTGAAATGCCCATGATTATAGAGATAACAATCAATTGATGTAACAAGACATACAATACACAGCACATGAATACACAATTGGGTTGTATACAACAATGATCAACAAAACAATAGGTGATTTCATTTAATGACATCTTCTTAATGTAAAATGAGTATACTGTATTAACAATGAAATAATGTCTTTTTAGTAGACACACGTTGAGAGACTGGGGTTAATGCATACAGGTAATGCTAAGATGAAAGCATTGTGATTCCAGCAATCAATATATCAGCAGTAGCATCTTTTAGAAAGTGAGGTGGAACTTGAGGTAATACTTTGGTAATTAAAGATAGTTGGTATAAGTTGAATTGTAATAAATTTGTTTAATATCAACATTCCTGTGTTTGACCTCCTCATTGCGTTTTACCTATTGATTCGCCAGACTTGCTTGTGGCAAAAGTGACCCAGGGTCAACAAAATCAATGTAATAATACTGTATACAGAGGATAAAACACTTGTGTAAAATTTTTAAGGGCAATGTTACTTGTGTGTTATGTGTGGGGAAGTCTGAGAAGTATGAAACAGCTTTATCTGGGGTGCAAACATACATGTACAAAAATGTATGTTGTCATTAGGCTACACAATCACTTGGCCTGTGATGGACAAGCATTCCATCCAGAGGGAATTTTGGACACAGTGTATTGTGGTGTATGGTCAGGACCCCACCCCCAGCTTCACAGTTCAAATGGGTATCAGCATAAAATTTGTAAAAAAAAAAAAGACAAATTCTGACCTCTGATATGTGGCCTGTTGGAATTAAATCTTAAATCCCAGGTTCCTGAGGTAAAGAAAGCTAGACGCAGGCTTAGTCTATGTCTGGCTTGTCAGCCCTGAGGGGTCATAGTTTAGTTTATCAGACAACTTTGTAACTATTGCTTTAGCTTCAAAAATGTGATGAATAAAAATCTATAAGTAGTGTATTATTCTAGCTAAAAATCAATAATATTAAAATAAGCCCGCTATGTCCTAGAGGATCTATTGGCAAAATATTTTCAATTTTGTGTTTGTGTATGTGGTGGAAGACTAAAAAGGAAATTCAAGTAATGAAAAGTAAATGAAAGAAACCTGGAGTGCCTGTAATACTCACTGAGCTGTGTAATGTCTGCTGTTTTTTAGTAAATCCTGTGGATAGGCAGGAGAAAATAGAATCAAGTGTTAAATTAAAGGTAAAAAATGTATGGAAAAAATATTAAATACTCAACTTTGCTTGAATATGATACTAACATCAACCTTGAAAATGTATTAATTACTTTTATAAATAGTTAAAAGTAAAGAAAATACCAATATGTGCTGTGTTGTACTAAATTAGATTGCTTAAAGCAAAGTAATAGTGAGACACTGAAGTACCGGCATGCCGGCATACCAGTAATTCTGGATGCGACTGTATTTGTATATAGTGACTTAAATACCGCATACTGCCACACTGCCTACATATTTGCTTTCAGCTTCCAAAATGGCCAATGTCAGGATGTGCTGCCACAGTGGCATCATTGTTTTAGCTAAAGTTTTTAGCTAAAGTTTTATTTATTTTGGAATTTAAAAAAATCTGGATCCAGTGTGCTCTGGATCAAAGACAAAAAGAACAATTAATACTTTTATCAGCAAGTCTAGGGTCTGGTTATGGGGTTGGGTCAGTGCCATTGGCAAAGATAATTTACACTTCTGTGATTACATTTCTGGCAGCAGTAACACAATCTTTTCCTGGGATGTTCATGCACTTTTCAACAAGAAAATGCAATAAGTTATTGGCTGTGGAATACATTACAATGACATGACTGTAGACGAATATTGTCTGTAGTTCTGACCTGTCTTTATTAGATAATGTGTGGATATATTTAAAACAAAAACTGCAACATTTGCAATCCAGTACTGTTGCATATCTTAAGATGTGTTTGCAGGAAGAATGGGACAAAATAACATCAGAAGACTAAGTCCCTTTGTAATATTAGTAACAAAATTGCTTTGTTTTGGGAGAAGGAATGGCAGCATTACAAAGTATTTAAAATATACAAAATATACAAAATATTCAGAATGCATTGCAGATCTGAAATGCAGGAATTTATGTATATCAATTAATAAAATTATGTTGTCCAGACAAAACTGAAACTTTATCAGGTTCATGCTGTCTGGCCTTATTTATTTTGGAATGTCGCGCTGTTATCACTGGCTGCTGTGCCTGAATTCTGTTTCAGGCCAAATGTTGTCTGAAAATTACAGAGACCATCAGACTTTGGGAAAATTAAAAATTTTTTTATCTACACAATCGAGCAGTAGACCATTGCTTTCTCACAAGGATCATAGGCTGGCTGTATACGTACTTTTTTTGGAAGCTGGTGAAGCTGGATTTTTGCATAAGGGTTTACTGGTAATCCTCACAGACTGCAGGCTGTTAGTAGGTTTTGTGTCAGTGATTGAAACTATCGCTATCTAAAATATTGCAATAATTAAATAGGCACCAAAATGATTTTTACTCTGTTATCAGGCACCAGTTACTCAGCAGTTATGAAGATACTTGTTATATAAATGTAACAGTTTACTTGACAAAAAAAATTGTTTGCTCGCTAACAATAACCCATTAGCTCAATGTCTGTAGTTTTTCACTAAAATCAGAACATCTCTCACACCTAATTTCAGAACCCTTTAAATTTCTCAGTCATTGTAAACCCATTCCTCTGGTGCAATGACTGTCAAAAATAATGATGATTTAATCATAACATTTATTGATGCTAATTAGTATAGTCATCATTATAAATAATTATGTGATATTAGACAATATCAGATATGGTAATTAAACGGTATGGTAATTATATAAGCATCAGAGAAAATACATGCTATGATGTAGATGTCATGTATTTGTTGTAATGATGCCAATGGGTGTATGAAATCATGGTTTGGTACAAAAGCAGTATCCATTAAAGATAGTCATAAGAAGAGGCTTGATAATAGATGGACAGCTGATCTTTGTTCCACAATGTTTACACATTTTCCCCTCTATATTCTATAACATAATTAAAAAAATTTAATCAAAAGTAACAGGACACTCTTTTATTTCAGAAGCAAAAGGGAAAATGACATATCTGAATACCCCAGCAAGAAATGGGTGAAGGGGCCTTTTTTATGCTGTGTTCAGAACATGGCCTCCATCTTAAAAGCTGCCATATTAGATCAATCCTATTAATCCTTTTGGATTTCTGATGGGAAGGTGGTCATGTAGCATATCAAAGAAGACCACAATTGTTTTAGATCAAATGCCGGAATCAGATTTGCTACATCTCTTTTGGTGCAGAAGTTATGAACACAGAAATTTTTTAACATTTGTTGTTCGTCACAGGTAAATGAACATGGAATTGATGATTCTAATGTCCATATCATAGACTTCAACAACCGACACCCAGAAAGAAAAATTTC
Organism: Parotocinclus maculicauda; assembly: GCA_034780255.1. Taxonomy (NCBI): domain Eukaryota; kingdom Metazoa; phylum Chordata; class Actinopteri; order Siluriformes; family Loricariidae; genus Parotocinclus; species Parotocinclus maculicauda. Next base: position 7,875 of record JAUZSU010128217.1, on the reverse strand, counting down.
ACACAGAACTGTTGCATCCCTAATAGCCAAATTCCGTAAAACCGGGACCTTGGACGATGCGCCACATAGTGGTGATCCAAAGGTTTTGGCAGCCTTTGTGAAAAGTCCACAAGGCAGCATGCAATGTGTCCTGGGCTTTTGATTCACCCTGTACAATTAAAAAAATCTGGATCCAGTGTGCTCTGGATCAAAGACAAAAAGAACAATTAATACTTTTATCAGCAAGTCTAGGGTCTGGTTATGGGGTTGGGTCAGTGCCATTGGCAAAGATAATTTACACTTCTGTGATTACATTTCTGGCAGCAGTAACACAATCTTTTCCTGGGATGTTCATGCACTTTTCAACAAGAAAATGCAATAAGTTATTGGCTGTGGAATACATTACAATGACATGACTGTAGACGAATATTGTCTGTAGTTCTGACCTGTCTTTATTAGATAATGTGTGGATATATTTAAAACAAAAACTGCAACATTTGCAATCCAGTACTGTTGCATATCTTAAGATGTGTTTGCAGGAAGAATGGGACAAAATAACATCAGAAGACTAAGTCCCTTTGTAATATTAGTAACAAAATTGCTTTGTTTTGGGAGAAGGAATGGCAGCATTACAAAGTATTTAAAATATACAAAATATACAAAATATTCAGAATGCATTGCAGATCTGAAATGCAGGAATTTATGTATATCAATTAATAAAATTATGTTGTCCAGACAAAACTGAAACTTTATCAGGTTCATACTGTCTGCAATTAAATAAAAGTCAAAGTAAATGTACAAGTTTTGTTTTGCTTTTTATATGAATTTCCCATACTGTTTTAAAAAGTAAATGTAAGAAAGTTTAACAATCTTGACAAAGGCCATTATATCATTGCACTACCAGGATGCATGCATGTTATGTTATGTTATCATATTATTTTCTTAAGTGTTGTTATAGTTATACATTTATTTACACTGAAGTATTTATCTTTCAGTTTACAATGTGAGTCATTCAAAATATCCAAATGAAAATTCAACTATCTGTAACTACCAATGCTGCTGCATCAGGGTTTTTATTTTATGTTTCACTAAAACAGCAGAGGGCAGTTATGTTCTGCAGTACTGTAGCTAGTCCTCATTCATTCTTTCTCTCTCTTGCTATCTCTCTGGATATTAGAGATACAGAAAATTGAGGGGGAAGGCATGCTAAAGACATCATAAGCCTGTTATGTAACACTATGTCTGCACAAAAAGGGGACAAGGAGACTGTAGCAGTAGCATCAAAGTCGAAATAAATTGTAAATGGGTGAATTTGTGCATTTCTGACAAAATAACAATGGCACAACATAGAGATCAATCCTAAAACATTCATTCATTTTTATATACACTTAATCCTGTTTAGGGTAGCCACCTAATCTTCAGCACAGGGTGGAAGGCAAATCATATACTGGGCATCAAAACATCACAGGGCATGTGCACACACCCACACCCACACACACACACACACAGTTTAATCACACTGGGAAACTTTAGAGAGACCAATTGACCAAATGCATGTCTTACTCAGAGACAGGGAAAACATGCAAACTCCACATGTGAAAACTCTGGAATCAAAATCCAAATCTGGAATCAAATTGTGAATCTCTGGAGCTGTAAGGTAACAGCACAAACCCCTTGTCCCACAGTACTGCCCAAACCAAAAGTAGCGCTTCAAATAATGCATTAGTATAGTTTGTTAAACAATGTTATTTAACTCTGCTTTCCAAGTGCTTTTGAGCAAGTGTAAGCCTTCCCTTTTCTCAATTTCAAATGGAAAATGTGACATTTTAATTCCAGAAAAATATGTATGCTGTCACATTACTTAACTATATAGTTATTAGTTTCATGTTTTTTTCTGGGTAATAACCTTGGAATTCAATTGGATCTATAATATGTTGCATAACCTTTTGCAAATGAAGGCTAGAAAAACTGGTCTCAGATCAGATTTTACAAACAGAGTATGCAGGTCACATTTTGGCTGCAGGGCAGTGATGATATTTAAACACCAGTGATATTCAGTCAACAATCACCAAAGACCAGCACAGGTGAGAGACTAAATTAAGGGAGAAAACAGATACTGAGTGGTGTGTGGAGGGGGTGTAATGGCAGTGTAATGCAGTATTAACACTTCCATTTTCCTGTAGTAAAGGGTCTTAAGTGAGTTCAATTTTCCCTATGTCTTAAAATATTGCAGTCTATAAAACTGCAACTTTGACCCTTGTTGTTTTTTAAGTGCATGCAATCATGATGCACTCTTGGGTAACAGGATATCACCAAGACCTAATTTCATCAAGATGCTGTTGGCACAGGTTGTTTTATCTCTCTCTCTGTCTCTCTCTCTTTCCCCCTCTCTCTCTCTCTGTGTCTCTGTCTCTCTCTCTCTCTCTCTCTCTCTCTGGCCAGATGTTTTGTGAACAAGGGATGATGGTGAATTTAGGGAGTAAGAATCCTCTAATGGACAGCAGCACAGCAAATAAAACACTCCAGAATTAATTTAAGACTAGCTGACATCACGTTATGTATAATTCACCATTGCCATCACAAAAGCTGGAGCATTTTAAACCATTTAACTGCTGAACAATGTCTAAATGTGACTGCAGGCTAGCATGTGCCCAGAGGTGAAGTGATTAGTGTCTTGGATGTCATTGATCATGACAGTGTGACAGACTAATGACTGGAAATTTGTCAGGGTTATACAAATGGAGGCATGTAGGTGGTAGAGAATTAGATAGTGATTAATTGGACAGAGACCTGGCCAGGTTTACTTTATACCCTTGTGATATTCCAACTTTTTGAATAAGCCCACATATGTCTAGTAGGTATGCTCTACTTACTAATTAACACCACCACATAACAATTTAAAATACAGTGTAAATCAAATGCTGACTAATCCCTCGACTAAGACTAATACTTCCTTGGACTATTTTCTGTTGTATTGCAGTTGACATGGCTATTTCAGTGAACTACAATATTTTATAAAGCAGCCAGCTGAGGATCTGTCAGGCATCTGTTTCGACAAAATATATTCATGTGCTGTGTGTCTGGGCGTTCTATCCTGTTTTGACCCAGTTTTTTATCTTATTCTTTTATTACAATAATGGACACATAAACTCTTAAGTTTCTTGGCATTCTGGTCTTCATTTCATTTCTCAAAACAGCAATAAACCGGTGTGTTTATACCCAGAATTGAACACTAGCATGATACATAACTTGCAACTGCAGGCAAAATTACTTGCTTATTGTGTGAACAGGCTATATTTATGTGCAGTTATGAATAATGATATCTTCATTATTCATAACTGCATATAAATTCATCAAGCAGTTGCTCTGTTAGCGTCAAGAGGACTTATTCCATAGTGTAATTGTAATTGCAGAAACACACCTTGAGTGAAGGCAAACATGCGTGCCTTTTGTACATGAACAAACCAGGTATAAGGCCAAAGATGTACTAGAAGTACAAATAGAGTAAAACTGAGAAAATGCGTATTTGGCTGAGGTATTTAGTATAAAAATAGGGCACTTTTAAGCCTACTAACACTGATAAAGTGGTGCACTTCTTACATCAGATCTAAAGTCAATTTGTGTTCTTCACTTTTCCACTAAACTGAAGAAAATGTGTTTGACTAAACCAAACACATCGCCTTATGCTCTGTGTGCATGTGTGTATGTGTGCGCTTGTTTGCGTGTGGTGTGTGTGTGTGCGCGCGCGTGTGTGTGTGTGAGTTTGAGATTCATTAATCCATTCCAGCACCACGGCTGTCAACTCCCTGTCATTTCTTATCTTTCACTGTTTGCTTAAAGGTCATCTCTGTCAGCCCAAGGTGTCTCTTATCCTCCATGTACTACAGACAAATATATATATGCATAGAGTTCAGCAAGCACTAATATGTGTGCATGTGATATAACAGCCTTCACAATACACTACTGATGTACTTACAGATGATAAAAATGACAGCACATAATCTGTCCAAGAGTAAATGTTTTATTCGGTATTTAAGTTATGTTATGTTATGTTTTGGATAGCTCCTGCAAAAGCTCTCATGCTGTGTAGGGCTTTCTAGCATACGTATCTTGTCACTCATATTGCTGGAGACGAGCTGACACAGTTGGCATTCAGCTCAGTTACAGAAGGCTGCTGTCACTGATATATCTCTCTTGCATGTTCAGGCCCATATCTAATACAAAAAAGCCATGTTCACACATATGGGCTAATTTGCACAGCAAACAAAGAGAAAATTCCTTTCCCTAATATGATAATATTAAGTTGTCTCCTTGATATAATAATTTAGTGTTACGTGCTTCTTTTTTTCTCCAGCCTTTGTTTAAAGAGGCACAATTACATATAGTGACTTTGGTGTATGGTTACTATTCACTTGGTCACTATTCTGCATGTCAAACGCTGGTTTCAACTTAGTTTACAATGCACTCAATGTATGCTTACATACATACTTATAAATACGATGCATATAGACAAACAAGTCATTAGACAAACAGTGGCAGTACTATGGGTTGTACTGAACATCCTATGCTGGCCATACATGAAACAATTTCCCTGCAATTTCAAACTCACAGACCAATTTTCAAAGATGGAATAAAAGCATGAGCCATCTTACCGCAATCACACTGAATTGGTATAGGGTGGTAGTCACGGCTGTTTTATACAGTCACAGCAGTCACAGTCAGTCTTGTCATTCAGATGAAGATGCATTACATTATCGCAAGCCTTAGCTCACACATTTTGTTATTACAGGAATGCTCATCCCCAAAGCAGACTCTGAAATAGTGTTGATGTCTAGCGATATATTATGTACATACATTATTGAAAAGTGCGTTGATGTTTATTGTGTCGCCCTCGGGGCTCACACTGAATCAGTGTAATGTGGAAAAAACTTGGGCTCATTGTGCTTCATATAAATCTGAAAACAGCTTTAGGTTGGTGAGTAATACATCTATTAAAGCAGGACTGCAAAAACACTAGCTGTATATGTGAAAGGGTCTCAGACTTGAGTCTTTTCAGAATTTTTAAAAAATCTTTTTAATGTCGTCTAGTGTATGGGCAGCTTTAGGGACTCTTACAATGGCAATTTAATAGGAAGTAATTTAATCTACAGTACTTTCTGCCTACCCTTTTAATACAAAGTAAACCTTTATAATCAAATGGTTTTGCAAATTTTATGGAAAAATTGGCTGGGTTGCACAGAGCTCTCACTGTAACTCCAGCAGCCACCTTTGATGTAAAATTGAATTAATAATGTGAACCACAGCATCAATGCCTGACCTGTTCCAAAATCTAGTGGAAGGAATTTTCAGAAAACTGGTGGTGTGTTTAGCAGTGAAGCAATGAAGGTCCAAACTCAGGATTTTGATGTAATATTGGGTATCCACAAACCTTTGGTATCTCATTGCTATAATGATAGTGCCTAGAGCTGATCATTTCTGTACTGGAGGTAACTTTGTCATGAATATGCATGAAATCCATATTGATGGCATATGGTGTGTTCGTTTATGGGTTTCTCCTTTAATCTAAATACTGAATACTTAAAAGTCAGAATGCTTAAATGTGGGTTTAATGACTAGAACATGGTTATATTGAGCTTAGGTTCTCCCTCACCTGTCAGAGTTCACACCACAATCCAGCCCATTGGAGAAGTGATATATAGTGTCCCCTGGTCCCTGTTGCTGTAGGGATTACATTCTTTATCTCTCTCCTTCTCTCTCTCTCTCTCGCTCTCTCATTTTTTCTCTGGATTTTGGTGCAGTGCAGTGCCTGTGGCATATTGCAAGAACAATGGCTTTTGGAATGGCTAATCTCTTTGTAGCTTTTACTGATTCTCTGCCTCTTGGCAGGTTAACGACAATGGTCGCAGATCTGCCTCAGTACTGAATTTACAAATCAAAACCTGTTCACACCCTTTTGAAATTGTAAATGTGAGACTCGTCTTCATCTTGGATTATATTTGCATATGCAAAAACACACATCCCTTTTTTGTAGATAGAGGAAGAAAATTTATTGACACTTGAGGTTTCTCAGTACACTGTCACATAAATAGCAATCATGCACCTTTTGTTTTAAGGGTGATCTGATCATGGAAGTACCATGTTGCATTTTTGTGAATGTGATGCAGATAAACAAGCCTCTGAAGCAGATAACCTAAGGACAATTTGGTGTAGAACGGCGGCCTATATGGCCTTTCTAAAAACGCAATATATAGCCTAAGGTTTGTGGATGCTAAAAATTACATAGCATGGCTGCATGTGCTGGTGCAGCTGCATTTATAGATGTGAATAGATAGATCTGGCGTGCGAGTGTGAGATTGTGCACAGATTTTGGACTGTAAAACCTGGCTCACAGTTGGCATTCCAGCAAACTTGAACTCTGGTGGAGTTAAGGTGAGGGCTCTGTGAAAGATTTCAAATAATTCCCTTTATGAATGTTGTTTTTTGAGGACAGTTCCTAAAGTTAAAAATGAACCTTTTTATTGTGTGTGGATGAAATAATAAATATCACTAATTATAAAGGGTGTTTACATACTTATTGCGCATATAGTTTTTGGGGCAACCGGAACCCTCATTCACTTAAGATTTAAAATAAAAAGGCAACATTCACTTGACATTTCAGTGCATGTGTGAGTAATTATAAGAGATTTACAAAATGCTACGCAAATGATTAAAGCAAATAGTGGCTGTCCACTATCCAAACCACTTTGAGCTGTTTAGTAGCATCAACAGAGAGCTACTATTTACTGTATGTCGTCATCACATATAAGTAAAACAAAATTAAAAACAAAATGGTAAAAAGCTAAATTCAAGGTTTATTAAAAAAGTTTCAGATATACCTACTCATTATAGTAATTAGAGTACATTTCCAAATATATAAACTAATATCAAAGTCATGAAAACTATAAAATAACACTTTCAGAAGTGTAACGACTGTTTGGCAGTGAAGCAGCGGAGACACACGCTGAGTGCAGGGCAGGCAGGAGTTTATTATAAAACAGAAAACAGAAAACACAAAAAACACACTTAGAGCGTGAAAGCCAACATAAACAAAACAAAACCAAAGCTTCGCGCCCATACGACGCTCAGCGCGAGTTTAAATACGGGCGCGGAAGTAGTCCCAGCTGTGAGCCATGAGTGGCGTTGAGTGAAGCAGACTGTGGGCGTGACAAGAAGGGTGTATTAATTACACATAAAGTTGATTTATGCATAAGTTAATTTACTAATATGTGACCTGGTTGTCATTTTAATTACGCCTAAATACAACAATAAATCAGAAAAAAGGTTGGGGCAGTATGGAACATACATAAAACAAACACATTTACTTTGACTTTTATATAATTGCAAACAGTACAAACCTGACAGTACAAACCTGATATTTCATGCTTTGTAAACTTCATCACATTTGCTAATAAACATTCATTCCTACATTTCAGGCCTGCAACACATTAAAAATCGTTGTGAATGTAATTGCATATTGCAGTGCTTGACAAAGGTTTAAGAAAGTAATACCGTGCTCATTTGTTTGTATCAGCTATTGTTAAATGTTTTTGCGGGGATTATTTTCCAAGAGCACCCGCGATAAAAAAAAAAAATCCACGAAGTAGAGACGCTATATTTATTTAAGTATTTATACACTATTTTAGCTGTAGAACTTGCAGAATGTTTTGGTGGCATCGTATGGGTTAAATGAATTCAGTCTATAATGAAACTTTTACAAACAGCGAACACAACACCGCTGACAAAAACGTGTCATGTCGACAGGAAGCAACTCGGCGTCGATGCTCTAGTCTTACTTCTCGTTTTTGGTGAGTATTTATCCGCTGAGTAAATACGCTATTGTAGTGTTTTTAACTGTTG
>JAUZSU010128206.1:0-17122 GCA_034780255.1 Parotocinclus maculicauda | reverse complement strand
AAGAGACGTTAGCAATGTGGGAAGAAAAGGACAGTTAGTTGTCCATAGTCACCCCCAGGTTGCGTGCCACGACAGAGGGGGAGATCCGAGCCTTGTCAACTGAGAGGACAAGGTCCTGGTGGGTCACCTGAGAATACATGCTGAGATCTTGGCAGATATATCGGTGTCTGAGTGAGGGAAGGAGAAAATTAGTTGGGTGTCATCGGCATAGCAGTGATATGAAAAGCCATGTAAGGATATAACCTCACCAAGAGAGCGAGTATAGAGCGAGAACAAGAGAGGACCAAGGACAGAGCTTTGTGGGACACCAGTGGTCAGTTTGTGAGATGAGGAGATGACCTGTATAAGCAACAACTCTCTATCATCTGGTCATGTGCCCTCTCAATCGACAAGGCTCCGATCTCCCCCTCTGATGTGGCACACAATCTGGGGGTGACTGTAGACAACCAACTGTCCTTTTCCACCCCCTTTCCTCTGACCACCATCCAATCCTTACAGGTGATCCAGAATTCAGCTGCAAGACTTGTGTTTAATGTTCCCAAGTTTCCACCGGCTCCCTGTAGCTGCTCATATCAGATTTAATACACTGATGCTGATATCAGTGATATGTGGAACAGCTTAGGCTTTGGATTCTTTGTAGATAGTAGCATTACACTCTGTATTTAGCAGTCTCTCTGATGCATTTACATAATGTTTGTATGCAGATTTCCCAGGGTGAGTCAAAAGCGACAGGACATTCTTTTATTTCAGAAACAAAAGGGAAATTTACATTTCTGAATGTCCAGAACATGACCACCATCTTGAAAGCCACCATATTGGATCAATAGGGCAAGTTTTTTTTTAAGGGAAGGTGCTCATGTAGCATATCAAAGAACACCAGAATTGTCTCAGAAATCGACTGTGGCAAGATTAGCAATATCTCTTATGATTCAAAAGTTATCAACACAGAAAGTTCAAAATTTTATTGTTCATCACAGGGAACTGAACATATGAATTCATGAACAGAATTTACAATTCTGATGTCTGGGAAGCCCAGCTGCAGGATCATAGCTCCAGACTTTAACAACCAACACCCAGAAAGACCACCAATTTCACACAGCACTATTGCATCCCTAATAGGCAAATTCGGAGAAACTGGGACTGTGGACGACAAGCTGCGTAGTGATTATCTGAAGGTCACTACCAACAAAGAAACCTCAACAATGTTTTTGGCAGCCTTTCTACAACAGAATGTGGTGTTAGCCAGTCATCCCTTGTACGGATTCTTCATACCATTAAGTGGCACCTCTTCAAGATACATCTGCAGCAGAAACTGTCAAAGGATGACCCTGATCCTTCAACAGCACAGGGCATTCTGTTGGCGAGGACAATTTTTATGTCAGTGATGAGGTCAGCTGCCAAAACATGAGGTATGGTGACATAGAACGTAGGTGATGTGAAGGTGATGGTGTGGTGTGGAATATGGGGCACCCATGTAATCGGACCCATTTTCATCGACCAGACCCTAAATAACTGAAAACACCAGACTAAAAAGTGTTCACATCCATTCTAAGGATGTTAGTTTCCCCTGGTATTTACAACAGGATGACGTTCCACCACACTACGGAACAGGTGTTCGTCAGTGGCTGGATATTGAATTGCCTTGGATTGGTCGTCCAGATGACCCGATCTGACACCGCTTGACTTTAATCTCTGGAATCATCTCAAACAAATTGTGTAAGTTGAGAAAATCTGCAACAAACATCCCCTTCAGCACTGCATCGTGGAGTGACAGGATTTCTCCAGAGATTCTCATGTAGGCACAATGAACTCGTCAAATGCATCACAGGCAACGTTCCCAGTTGTTGTTGCAAGTTGTTGTTGTGTTTTTAACTTTTGAACCACAAGAGATATTTCAAATCTGATTGCGTCAATCAATTTCTAAGACAATTCTGATCTTTTTGATATACCCCCTTCCCATTATTAAAACTTGCCCTTGATCCAATATGGTCGGCTTTCAAGATGTTCCGGATGTTCCCTGTTCCGGACATAGCCTTAAAGATAGGCCCCCTCACCCATTATGCTATGTCTTGTAAATATATCAGGCGCTTACACCACTATATAATAATACAGATATGTCAGCCTTACAAACACGCCATGGACACTTGATTACTGTATTTACACACTGGTTTATTTCTTAGTGAACAGCTCAATACATTTGCACATAAGAGAGCGTCTCCTACTGGTTTGGTGCGAACAACATAAATTGTCAATACATCACACAATACTTGCTGGGGAATTCAGATATGTCATTTTCCCTTTTGTTTCTGAAAAACAAAAAAAAATCTGTATCACCCTGTATTTATATTGCAGTTGTAGGAGCCGGATAAAAAGGAGACGCGGACCAGGATATAACTTCTTAGCTTTATTCCTTTTTCAGCAAGCTATATCTCTCCACGAACTTTTCTCTGAGCGGGAAAAATCATAACCGTTCCCGCTAAACTCTTGAACCCTCCTACTTGTGATACCCTGTTCTCCAATCAGAGCCCAGGGCATTCTGGAGTGAAGTCCAAATAATTGTCCACCACACAGTAGCATAAAAAGGCTATCTAGTAAATTACCATTTTGGTCAATGACCTGTTTCACAAAATGTAATGTAATGTATTTTGGTATTACATTATTATTTGGAAAATGTAGCTTGCAGCTTTCACTCCTGGACCTGCAGGAAAAGCAATCGATGATCGCAAAGAAAGTGCCGAACTGAAACTATAATGGCACACATTCTGGTAGCGTACAATTATAGTGAGTTGGTGATTGTTTAGACTGTGCAGTTTGTGCCAGCTGTACATGATATATTTCTAAAGAACCTAGCTCCTGCTTACCTCATGTTAAATGATTTTATGAGTCTCAGAGCAAACAGGAGAGGCTCTGTAATTTTCCTCCAGCAGCAACCTTCGACCCCAGCCCTCCCTAACACAGGATGATTCACTGCAGAACAAGTGAGACAGATGAGGCACACAGGGACATAGGTCCAAGAGTATACTTGTGTCCAAGTGCAAACTTGTCCTTTAGTAATATGATTTAATAATCAGTTTTAATCTAATATTACTCTAAGAGTCTATTAAGACAATCGAGAGCGAGACAGAGAATATTACTATGAAGAATCAAAGTGATACTTATAGTGGCAAGTCCAAACATCCTTCCACAAAAGCAGAACAAATGTAGTGTAAGGAGTGCTCAGTTTCAGGTAGGGTCTTAAAACAATTGTAAAAAAAATTACGTATTTGGTGTATAAATTCATTTATAACTATTCAAAATAAAATGTGACTTTATTTAGGCATGTAGAGAAAGGACTGAATTATTCTGTTTGAATGTATTGTTTGATATTCAATGTAGACTGAATGAATTTCAGTTTATAATTACTGTTACCTCAAACAGATGTATTAGACTGGGTTGGTCTAGACAGCAATTTGAGTCAAAATGAGCATGAGATCAGAGACTGACCCATGGCCAAGCTCTTATCAATGAAACACAGCCAATAATGTCTATTACACCTGGTCTGTACCTGGGGCCCTGTGGTGGTGGACTGATGTATTGGACCACTAGGCCATCCAAGCACCCTTTATTATTAATTGTCCTAATAAATATAAATCAAATACATATTAAGAGTTTAAGCCTTATATGTCTGTGGAACACCTTGCCAGGGGCTCAGCCCAGTCTACAGGGTCAGCAAATGTGACTGCTGCATGATCCAAGAAAGTTGCTTTAATAAACAATGCTGCTCTTTGTTTGTTTTTCAAGTTGGTGTTGAAAAGCTCTGAGTTATGTAAACCAGTTTTTATCACCTGTGAAATCAGACTGATGCTCTACAGAAGAAGTACTAATAAGTACAACACTGCATATGCAGCTTTAACATTGCATTTGCATTTTCTGCTTCTGAATCCTAAACAGAAATGGGATTTAAGTGACATAGCATGGTCCAACAAAGAGAAAGTATCCAGTGAACAGCAGTTATTTGAGTGAAAATGCCTTGTTGATGCCAGAGACGAATGGTCATACTGGTTAGAGCTGACAGAAAGGCAACAGTAACTCAAATAACCAAGCATTACAACTGAGATATGTAAAGCTTCTCTGAATATACGACATGTTAAAGCAGATGAGCTTCAGCAGCAGAAGATCACACACTGTTCTACTGGGACATTCAAATGTCAGGGTCAGAATTTGGTGTAAACAACATGGCCATCCTGCCTTGCATCAACAGTTCAAACTGCTGCTGGTGCAATAGTGTGGTAGATAGATTTTGTGGCCCGTTAATACCAACTGAGCAGTGTTTAAATGCCACAGCCTGCTTCCTACAGACTACTTCACACCATGCTACAGAGCTCAAGCCATCTTTACCTGGTTTCTTGAACATGGCTGTGATTTCAAGTACGGTACTCATATGGCCTCCACATTCACTAGATCTCAATTTAACAGGGCTGATTTGGGGTGTGGTGGAAAAATAAATAGCATCTGCAGCAACTGCATTATGCTATCTTATCAATATGGGATCAAATCTCTGAGGAATGTTTGCCATGTTGAATATATGCCGTGCAGAATTAAGTTCAAAAGCCAAAAGGGGTTCAGCCTGATACTAGCCACGTGTGCCTAATAAAGTGGCCAATGAGTGTGTGTGGTATACACACATAGTTTATCAAGATTAAAAAGCAACTCTGCTTGCTAAACCTGTTCTACTTTAATACTCCTAACCATTGGTTACATCTCAAACAACAACTTACTCATATCACATTTTACTGTCAAGAATTCACATGATCCGGGTGGCATCATGCCAGTCTTACAAGCACTGCTGATTTCAATCTTTAAAAATAAGAAAGGTTACTTGAAGCAGCTAACAGTCTTTGTGATTCTAATTCTAATTCTAACTCTAACCTTTTTTGAGATCCACCACAGATTTTAAATGTGATCTACGTTTGATCCAAATCTCGAATATTTTATTTCTTGGAGCTGTAATTGGATAATTGTTAATTGGCATTTCTAATGTGGCCAAACTTGAATGACTTTTTGTGTGTGTGTGTGTGTGTGTGTGTGTGTGTGTGTACACCCTTTGCTAACCTGACCAGTTTCTCCATAATTTTCATTTCAAAACAGTTCAGAGATTCTCCTCCTTTGTGAGAGTCGATAATCTTTCTTTTTATGTAAGTCAGATTATTAGAATAAATCATGAGTGAGTAGTGTAGACACATCATCCTGGGAGGCTAGAAGAATATGCCTGAGCAGTGAGCCTTGTTTCAGTCTGATGTTTCAGTTCTGAATTATGGTTTCAGAAGCTAATCTTCGGCCAATGTCGAAGTAAGGTGAGATGAAATAAGGTGCTAAGTGAACAGGTAGGAAAGTGAAAGTATGAAGCAGAAGAATAATAATAAACTATCCTGGTTACTCGCTCAACGTCTTGTGACGGACTGATATCATTTTCAGCCAAATTACAGTGCTTGGCTCCACCCCTTACTGGCAGCACTTGCATAGTTTCCAGTAAGCTACGTGCCTGGAACTGATCTTGACCCTGTGCCAAACACACCTGTCAGACAAGTAAGGTACTCTCAATGCTTCAACCACAGGTGTATCCCATCAGCTAGGGTCAAATATCTTGATGATTCTCATTTTATTCTGTAGCTCAGAGTCATGAAAGCACTGAGATGTTTCCTTTTACTCTCTGTTTATATTGTTTCTTCAACAATGTGTGACCCAAATGTGCCAGTTTTTTATCATTAATGGTGATAAGCAGCTTTTAATGCTCTAAACCTCATATACTCGGCTCTTTCAACAGCTATTATGAAATATTAGATAACATTACACAGCAGACCTTATTAAAATAACTAGGGCTTAAAGGGATTTTCATATAGGTTGTTGTCTCATATTAAAGTCCAATATATACAGATCAACATCAAAAACCTGTGACTAGTAAAATGCATGACTTCACAAAGACATGCAATCTAATATGACCAAGGGCGCTGTAGCTTCGGGACAGTATCTCAAACCCTTTAAACCATGACAAGTTGCATAAAGGAACCTACGGTAGGACTTAAAAGCATTCTGAGTATTTGACTTTGTCTTGCTTCTAAGAAAATTGTAGGCAAGTAACACAGCTCAACAGCGAGTGCCAGGTTTTCGGGTGGTTCCTGCCCCATGGCAGCAAATTATGTGGAGTTCTTATCTGACCATCTGTGACCATCTGTACTACCAGAATTATGATGAGATGAGACTCAGTGTGGGTTTGGTGTAAAAGGTGGGACAAGTTTACAGAACAGGACAAACAAAAAGTTGGTACTGATGCAAAATTAAAAGCAATCTACAGTTTGTCAATAAATGCATAAAAACATTATTGAAATGTTCCTCAAAGAAAGATTGAAAGGGATTTGTATATTTCAGTCCAAACTTTATTAAGATTCGGCTTCTTTCGCATTGTCTTTCACATTGTCAGTGAAATATGCATAGACCTCCCTGGAAAAGATGTCGTTGTGAAGGCAGCTTACGTTTTCCCCATTAATACTGCCATCAGAAATGCAAATGACCTTTGCCAAGGACACAGACTTGTCCAATGTTTACCAAAGAAATCCCTTGTCCATGGGGTTATATCGACTTTTGATAAATGACAGTTTACAAGTACAGGCAATGTAGTGCTGTCTAAGGGAGCAGAGAGCTCAGGTCTCCTCAATTTTTTAAATAATATTATACACTGAAGATTAAGAAATTCTTTCCAGTATATCATTGGAGAGCATGGTTTAAAAGCAATTTTCTCAAACATTTGTTGACAAACTGGAGATCCCCTTTCTTATCATTGCTCTTAATAGACTCAGCCTGTTGTAGATTTTTTGCTTTTACTTATTACAATCACCTGTTGACATCACCTGTTTGAAATCACACCATTCTTTAGTTGTTTTCTACCTCGTTACTAGCTCTTTATTCATTTCTTAACGAATAGAAGTTGACCAGAAAAAAAACATTAAATAGATTTAATTCATACTGTCTGCAAAGCCAAGGTGAGTGTGAATAAATGTAAGTTTTAGTGGAAGATCTGTTATACACATGATCATGACCTACTTTGGATTAAATGGTCCAGGGTTCAAATCCCACCTCTGCCAGTTACCCTTAACCTACAACTAATTGGATTGTAAGATTGTTTCAATTGTAATTTGCTTTGGTGTTTGGTAAATGATAGTTTAATTCCAGAAGAACAAACATTTTTTTAAAAGATTCAAGTTTTTTAAATGGACATCCTGGTTGACCTGAAATGGAGATAAAGAACATCTAGAACTTGGGAGCCTATTCAACATACAATCACGTCCATTGTTCATATGTTGAACATACTACATTGTCAAGATTGTTGCGGGTTGTTTTTATGATTGCTCAGGTATCAGACCCACCTGTACACGTAACGTATGGTTCACATCTGTGCATAAGATAGCTGTTTACAAAGTGTGTACCATCTGCAAGGTAAAGTAGGTGGATCCTAAATGGTAAAACACTATTTAATCATAATTGCGCATTAAGTGACTGACAGGTCAGACTGCACCTGTATTTTAGAGGCAACCACAGACACACTCACACAGACAAACAGCTGACATGTCTGGGCTGATCTGTCCAAAACATGGACTGAAATTGTTACAGCACCATATTTATAAATCTACACCCCAATCACTCTTTTCTGACCAACACATCAAAATGTATATCTCACAATTGTATTCTGTTGTATAACTGGATTCAGTTAAAAGCAGTTCTGTGTTGTTCTGTTTTTCTATTCATGATAACATTTCAGACTAAGAACTGCTTACTACTGAGTACGAGTTTAAAAAAACACAGCAGAGACAGAGAAGTGAAGCACACTTTATTCCGCATTTTAAAAATGGAAAATACTTTAAGCCCTTATAGGTCTGGAACTAATTTTTGGTTGTTTCTTATGGTTTTTGTTTATTTTTGCCCACACCGTGTAAGCAGCTGGTATCTATTTTTTAATCCAAAGACACACATACTAAAAAACAACACAAATCAGATTGAATCATATACTGACGAACCCAACTTTGTGACTGCTCACAGATTGAGGTATCTCCTGGAAAACAAAATTTGTGGGGTGCTCATGCTCAGCAGGGTTCCTACCAACATTGGTCTGTAGAGGGACAAACAACCAAACAGAGACATAGTGTTGGGGCCCAAGGCTCAGGAATGTGTATATGTAGAAGATTTTATCAGACCAGTTTTTAGCTGCTTGGTGGAAGTATACATGAGGGTGTACATGAGTAATACCCCAGTTATGTTTCCATTGTAGCATTAAATGTCAATTTGTTATGTCATTTTATTATTTGTTAGGACACTTTTTTTCATGGCCTGACACTGGCTCAGGCTGAAATGGTAAAGTTCTTTGTAGGGATTTTGAGGTTTAATGTCTATTCTTTTTTTTAAATGTTGTTTCCCTTTTTAACTTGAATATTTAGTGCATATCTCCTTTAACCAGCATTTTTATTACTCTTTTTAAAAGGTTATACATTCGTTGTCATCATTTCATATTCTCATAAAGCATTTGAGCTACTATGTGTATGAAAGATACAAAATAAATGGAGATTATTAATGTGCTGAAGGCTATCTTGTCGGTATGTGTCGGTATTTAAAAAAACAACAAATAAAGCTATATACAATTATTTACAACTGCTGTGGCTATATCTCCATTTCTGCACCTAGCACCAAGCAAAAACCAACCCGAACCTTGAAGCAGAACTTGTTAAAAACACTTGTGAAGCCAAATCACTTAAAATAATGAAATAATTTGTTGTGATATTGTTGAAAAATACGAGGCTTTTCACTTAAAGTGTTTATCTTTCCACGTGTATACATAATAATGGTTTAATAAATGTGAAATAATGTTCCTGCAATGGTTGTATAATGGTAATCTTAAGGTTGTAGTCATTAAAAGTTCATTTCGAGTATAACAAAGTCTAACAAAGACAAGAGGCAGCAATTCTTCTCATGAGCTTTATTTTAGAAAACCTCTGATAAAAAATACACAGTGCTAAAGATCTCAATATCTGTTCTGTAATACAATCTGAGAAATAGCTCTCATACAGCAGTCAGTGTGGTTAAACACAAACCTTAACCTTTGTAACCTTACACACACACACACATACACACAAATAATCATCCTGATTTTCACCTGATTGACACCATAACAGAATAAAACACAGTAATATGAGTCTATCATATTACTGTAGAAAGTCCATCATAAATGTAAAAAGATTAACTTCATATGTGACAGTAATGGGATTTTTTTATATCTTTACCAAACAAAAGAGTTAGCTTTAGAATTTGGAATTACCCCAAATACCTATAAAATCTTAAAGTTCAGACTTACTTGGGATGTGTTTCAGTATACCACTCTAGTTTGCTAACAAACTTGATTGAATTCTTACAATTCAAGCTTGTTAATATTGAAAGTTAGCTGTCTCTGCTTTTAACAAAGTTATATCTGTAATGTGTGGGTGTTTTAGCTGCATGTAACCCAGTTTGCGCACATAAATAGTGACGTCTGCATCAGTTGGATAAACAGCTTACATCGTAAATAGCTTGATAAGTAACCTGTGTGATATCTAGCTTGTTTGATAGCTGCTATGTGCAGCTTTATAATAATTGATAGCTACTTTGATAGTCTGCTACCTCGCTAATGATTAGCTAATGTATTAACTAATTAATAGCCCAGACAATAAACCTATGTACTCACATATTTATAGCTAGAAAGATATGCTGTATAGCTTCAAATTTAATATAACCTGCTATCCCGCTGTTTATCTAGAGGTGCTAAACAGTGAAACACAGCCTCCAAAACAAAGCCATTAGCAAAGCAAACCCACATTAGTGCTCAGAGATGGTCACGCCAGCATGACCACTGGATGAAAAGACATGTCAAGTGATGAAAGATAAAGTTATTGGTTCATAAAACCTACTTTAGCCAGAAGTGGCTTACAGTTTCTGTTTAAAATCCTTCCCGAACGGGGAAGTTTCTGTACAAAATGGGCCTTCAGAACGATACACTTAAACGCTAAAGTCCTTCATGACAGGAATCAGACGTTTTGCATTTTACGGCTGGCCGACCCCGAGATATTCCTCCATCATTCTCTTTCGAAGATCCCTTCACATCCCAACCTCTTCCAGTTTCCATCCACTGGAGTTTTTCCCAAATTTGTAAACAAGTCTTCGTCCGTCCACTCGTTCCAGGATCTCTCTCTTGTAGTAATATCTGAAAGAGGAATTCTATATGGTTACTTTACAGAACGAATACTAGTCTGATTGTTATTGATTTCATGGAAGTAACATTGTTACCTCATGGCACGGCTGAGCTTCTCGTACGTCATGCTGCTGTTTTTCTTTTTTTGACCCCACAGCTGTGCCACTGCCTCTGACTTCAGGAACTTGAACACTCCATCTCTGCGATCTTCCCACTTCATGAGGCCCTGGTTCTTCTCCGGATGGAGTAAGATGTCTCGGATGAATTCCCACAGGTGTGTACCACGAGGAGCTGCAAGGTCAGTGAACACATTTTATATTAACACACATCTCAAGAGTGTCTACTACTTTACCTCATAATGTACTCCACACATTCCTGTACAACAACTTCTAAAGGGAACAGCTGTAAATCGAAGTAAATAATTTACTCACCATGTTTGCTCTTTTTGGCCTCCAGGTAGTGCTCAGAGCCTCGACTGGCTTTGGGAGGTCGGCCTCGCTTCTTCTTCTCCATAGGCTCCTGTTTAACACACGTTTCTGTGAGAACAAAAAGAAGAAGTAAACGTTACGTGTCAGGACTGAAATGTAATTTTACACTGTCACAATGTTACATTAAATGTAACACATTTTTATTGAATTATGGTGGGTTTTAATGTGTTCAAGATTCAGGTTTTTTACAGAATAAATGTAAAATGTATATATTATTATTTTTCCTTACATATTTAAGAAGTTGGTGCCTTCTAACAATTTAGGTTTTTGCTTAAGTAATGAGGGAATTCTGAAGAAATAATTCTGTTTCTAGGACTAAAGATGGATGACTGTATGAATTATTCAGTCCCTTAATAAAATAAAAGATTAAATATAGATAAAGAATACATATTTGCACTTACTGAGTGCAATAGTGTAGCAAGTCTCTGAATACTCTGGATCAGACTCACTGCCAGCAGATTCAGGTGAACTCGGGCACAAAAAGCTGCCTGTAGGAAAAAAGATATTGTTTACTTGTGATGACACTGATTTAAACACATTTGTTGTATATGACTTACTGAAATGAAAAGATATTAAATATGCTTTGTATGTGTGTATGATAGTTCTACATGCTTATTACAAAGTCCAAACTATTACATTAGTTTAAATCTGATAGAGTCTGATCAAATAGTGTGTTAGATGAATGATGTTCTCACCTGTCATGGAGCTTTGCAGGCTCTCCGAATATGAATCGTAGCCGTGATCACTTCCTGGTGTTAGTTGTGCTTTGTAATCATTGAAGCCGCTGAAGTCACTCTCTTTCTTATCTACAAAATGAAATACAGAAGTACGCTTAACACTGTCACAGAGGCTGAGAAACTCAGGTAACTGGGGTGTGTCTGAGATGCTGCTCACCTGTAACATTGTCTCGGACAATCACAGATTCCAACAGTGGGCCAGAGAGGTCAGAAAGAAAGTTGTTCAGAAGCTCATATGCCTCACTCGCCATGTTGGGGAAGTTCTGGGTAACATCCAGAGCTGGATCTGGAAAAAGAGAAATACAATGATCAAAAAGGTGTCAAGGAATAAGTTAAAACTTTTACTTATTCTTGTGCTTGAATTTGTCCATGCACTTGTGATAGCTGTATGGAATGTGTCCTGGAATGCACTGCTTTACTGGTCCTTACTGTGTTTGTGTTTGAGGTTCTCCAGATTCTGGTACAGGGTCGCTCCTAGCTGTGGTCCAAATAATTCAAACAGTTGCATTCTGCTGAGCGAGCAAAGGACTGAGCCATCCATGTTACAGCAGTCTATGTCCAGCAGAGTGGCATCGTATTTACTCTCCTCCACATGGTAACTGATCCATTCCATGACGATCTGCCTGTTCCAGTACTGTGGGTTCATCTGATCCCAGGAACCTGTTCGTGGTGGAGCCATAGGTGAGTTCAGGTACATCAGTTATCATCAGTACAACACAGGTCAAATATATAATCGATGTCAATCTACTTCATGTGTGACAATATCTGAAAGATATAAGGGCCACTGTGTGTGTGGTGTGAGCAGAGTTGCATTCCTGTGGCGGACAGTAAACACGCAGCATGTTAATCATTTCTCAACGTTAAGTAACAAAGCTAAACTACAAAACCCTTAGAACAGGCACACCACTATTTATTTTCAACAGGAAGTTGCAATTTTGCATTAATTGCAACAATTAAATTAAGTTCCAGTTGATTTTGGAAGCAAAAGACGGGTACGTGTTGGAATGGAGGTCTCAAAAACATTATTTTTCACGAAAGGTGGGTAGCCCTGCCTTGGGAAAACACACACACACACACACACACACACACACACAGACAACTATGCACAGTGCATGCATACCAAACACAAAGACACTATGCCCATACTATACACACATACATACAGATGCTCACCGTAAATTCACACAACATAAACACTAAACACACTGTATTCAAACTGCACACACTCTGCGTACACACACCACCCACCAGATTGGATGCGTGTGTTTTGCCATGACACAGATAACTGGCCAGATAGTCTGTATTGCCAGTGTGTCTTTGTGTAGTAACGCATATAAACAAGAAAACAAACTTGACCTTGTATATTCACTGTTGTGTATATATCTATATTTGTTGTCTGTTTATTGTTAGCGGTCATGTGGCCATCTACACCTGATCCACACTGTATTTATCTAATATTAATAATGAAGAAAAGTGTCTTTGGGGGGCAGAGGCTTGTTCTGTTTCTTATAGTGAATATTACTGTATTACAGAAAGTTAATATAATGTTATAAATAATAATATAATGTAGAGTTACCTCATAATTTAGCAACAACACTGTGTTTAAGGCTGTGTGATTATTAATTTATATTTATAATATTATTAATTTATAATTTGTTTGTGTGTAAAATTCTTACAGAGTGTGTTCATGTTGTTGCTGCAGAAGCTGGGGATGAAGTTGAGGCTGTGCAGATTGGGCTCGCTTGGGTACAGGTTGGCATTGGCATTATTTAGAATGAGGCTTAGCTCACTGGAGGCCATCGTGCACCTGAACGCAAGAACACACAAGCATTAAAAATAAGTTAAGTTAAATAAGTTAAGTTAATAAGTTAAATTATATTAATAAAGCATTAACATTAACAAGAAAAATGGATCATATTTAAATAAATATGTTTCTCGGAAGTTGTATGAATGAATAGAAAAGTATTTCCAATCAGATTCTAACTGAAATCTATTGGTTATAAATTTATCTTCCACTTTGTATAAGCAAGATGACTTTAATTACATGCCATATATATTGCACATGAGACAAATAAGGCTCTTTATGCATATATATTACAAAATATCTATCTTTCCATGTTTCCTAAAATTGTCAAATAAAAATAAATGAATTAAAATGTATTATACAAATATATATTTTTTTATACTTATCACGAATGCTCCTTGGGTTATTATATCAACTGTTAATCAACACATAAAATATATTAAATAAAATAAAAAAGTATAAAGCATATTTAAGATATGGAATTTCTGCTGATTTAAATCTTAAATCGAAATATAAACATACTTCCGTTCTGTACAAGAGCCTCATTTGTTATAATACATCAATAAACTTTTATATTGTATAACTTTAAATCTTCTATAGAAACTTTAACGCTTGTGTTCATTATATTATGGAAATGCTATTTAGAAATACAAATAAATTAGCTGTTTATTATTGCTTTATTGCATTGTGTAAGTATTATTACAAACACAATGCAATAAAGCAATAATAATAATAATAATAATTTGTTGTTAATAAACAAATTAATATTTGTTTATTAGATTGTTTTGTTCAGTCCTGCAGATCTGTTACCGTTAGTATGTGTAGACGTGTGTATTTGTGTGTATTTTACCTTCTCAGTACCACAGATGTTCAGTCCCAACTGGTCAAAGTTTTGATTATAATCCGAGTCGTTCTCAGTGTGTCTGTGTGCGTTCGTATATGTGCATATGTGTGTCAGGTGCAGTTTACCTGAACCTTCCCATGCTTTATAAGGACGATAGGGGAGGGGTTCAGGTAAGGGGTGGAGCATAGGTGAGAGAGGGGGAATTCCACTGAATCAGGACATGATCACACCTCCTAACTGTCTCTGTCTACCCGTCTCACTCTCTCTCTCTCTCTGTACCTGTCTCTCTGTATTAAGATTTCAACCTAAATACAGTAATCTAAAGGAAATCGTTGGCTATTTTTGGTTTTCAAAGGAATGGAGCACCTTCTGACAAAAAAAAGCAACCTTCCTTTTGGGGACTGGCAAAATTTCCTCAAAAGGTCTGCATTGTTATATACACAGCTCACAAAATTTTATTTTATTTAGAAGTATATATTAATTGTTGTGAGCAGTATATAAATCTTGGCAACACACACTATCCTGGGGGTTTTCCATTGACAAAATGAATACTGTAGCTAATCATTGCTACAGCTACACCTAATCACAACCTTGACCTTGGATACTTGGAAATGATGGAGATTTTTGTTTTGTTTTGTTTTTTTGGTTTTTTTTTTAATGTAACTTGCAGTTATCTCTTTGGGGACTATTAAAATGTGATTTAAAGTAAAGTAAAAAAAGTCTACCCTTTATATTTCTTTGTAGGGATATTTGGTACACAAAATAATATATAACCATGACACCCCCAAACACACACACACACACACACACACACACTTTATCATGTGTACACTTCACCTCTAGATACCTGAGTGTGTTTTCACCCGGGGAATGAAGTCATTTGTGCTAATATTTGCAGTTGAACCTATGTGTGTGTGTGTGTGTGTGTGTGTGTGTGTGTGTGTGTGTGTGTGTCTGTGTGTGACTTTAACGCTGGTTTCGATTTACTGCAGGAGTGGCCGTCTAAGGTTTGCTTAACGCTGTTTTTCAGAAGCACACAAACACACACATTTGTCCTACTATCTTTGTGGGGACTTCTCATTGCTATAATGATTACTGGAGCTTAACAACGCTACATCTTTGCCTACACCTGACCCTAACATTAACCTGAAAAACCTAAAGCAAATTTTTGGGTTGTTTTGGGTCAACAGCAAATTCCTCAACTTCACCAGTCAAATGTCCCTACAAGTTAAAAAGTATCTTTAAAATTTTTTTTTAATTATTTTGCTCCCCAGTGTAACATAAACATGACACACACACACAGTCTCGGTCTCTCCCTGTCTCTCTCTGCCACTCTGTCTGTCTTTTCTCTCAGTCTCTACAATAGGCAGGTATTATTTCTTGTTAGAATGTAATCCGATTCTGTGCCACGCTATAATTAAGGTACTTTGAATGAGCAAGGTGCGATATAAAGGTCACAAACACATACCAACTCACATATATTGTATGTCCAAAAGTAACTGGACACCCTCCAAATCTTTAACTCATGGTTTCGGCTGTTTAAGACACACCCATCATTAGCAGGTGCATAAAAAAATCATGCAGCATCAACCCTCATACAGTCATCTATGAGCAGAAAAGATCATGGTTTCTAAATAAAAATGGTTTGATGAGTATGGAAGCACCACAGACTGAACTTTAGTTCAGAAAGTGTCTCCTACATCAGTGTAACATCAATAACATGGATCTTGTTGTAGTTGAATGAAAGAGAATCTGCATCATGGTCCAAACTATAGTGGAACATATGTATAGTATAACATTTGACATACGAAAACACCAGTGGATCTTATGCAAAGGTGCCAAAACGTCTGCACATGCCTAATGTTGGTCATTTTGTCTGGTTTTTGTAAAGCATCCGTATGTACAAATGTAGTATTAAAGGGTTGAGGTATAATTTTAATAATAATGATACCTCAACTAAGCTAAGTGCAGCTTTCTGACATTAGTGTATCGGCAACATTGCTAGACAGTTAAAAGAAAAACATACATACATGTCAAAACATTGCAGCTAGCTGATGTTAGAGGCACTTCATAAGCCTAATCAACCTCAGAATATTTAATGTTTGTAATCACATTTTAACAAAAATCCTAGTCTTAAATATTACAGATTATTACAATTACAGAAATGGAGAAAAAAAAGCTATTCAGTTGTTCATCATACACTAGTACAAAAAACACCAGGGTGTAAAGTGGTTTATAAAACAAAGTGGATATGGTTGAGTTAGGAAAACAGCTTTCCTATTACAAATCTTTAAGAAGTAATAATGTAAAACAAAACGAATTTATATGTAATTTATGAAATATGATCTAAGCAGTAAATATGTACATTATTTTTACATCTATAAAATGTGATAAGTAAGTCCAAAAACACATATTGTTTTATTTTTCAAAATTATAATAATTATAATTATTTATAAATAAGAAAATGCTTATCTAAATACTTTCACTCTTATGTTTAGGAAGATATTTTGCTGTTTTGCTAAATAGATTTTTGTAGCATTGTCAGGAAATAATAAATCAAGTGTTTAGAACTAGCCAGTAATGAATTGTTTTATAGTCGAATTGTATCACATAATATTTTAAACACATTTCTTTGGTAACTAAAATGAAATAAAGTTGTGTTCTGGTTCCTTACTGATTTTTTATAGACTGTGTTATAAAATATATAGAGTATAATTTTATAATAATATAATAATTATATTGTAATAATATAATAATAATATACTTTAAGACAATTTTAATTAGTATATAATTAGGCACTTTATATTTACACACAATCACTATATTTATACTATATTTATACACAAACACAATCACATACAATCACACACACACACACACACACACACACACACACGCGCGCGCGAGCGCTATAAAGTAAAGGGGTGTTTGCTGCCTTCTTGTGGAGGAAAACAGTACTAGAGAACAGCTAAATTAATATAAAATAAAGTTTATATATTATTA
>JAUZSU010128195.1:0-17123 GCA_034780255.1 Parotocinclus maculicauda | reverse complement strand
GCTTTAACTGGTGAGGCCCACAACTGTAACAGGCTCCTTGCAATCCAAGCAGTGGGTCTTCGGCCTGTTCTGGAGTTCTCTGTACAATGAGCAATCTACAGTGGCAGCTGAAAAAATGAAATGCTTGTGTGATACCCAAACTACATAAAGTGAATCCACTTTATCCAAAGAAGCAGAGGCTCCACTCTGAGGTTTCCCTGTATTGATAAAGCTCAGTTCCTGCATTTTCTTCCTTTATTCCTTTATTTCTGTCACTTACCCTCACAATCTTACCATGTTATTTAATGTAAAGCTCGAAGCCCATGGTAATCTGAGCTGCTTCACACTTAGTAGCAAAACGTTTATGACAGAGAAGTCACTGCTAATCCTACATAAAAGACTATAGTCTAGCATCAGCTTTAAATACTACAAGCAGGAAACAATACTGATCCTTGACAAAGTCCAGCACCCACCATAAAAGAACCAACAAAGGACATTGGATAGGTACATACAAATGCAATTTACAGCTTGTTACAAATAAGTAATCCACACATAAGCAATACTACTGGTGAGGTAGTTATACACATACACTCACACCAATACACAGAACTGATGCTCTCTGCTCCTGGATCTGCAGCATTGATTGTCTGTTGAAGTGACCAGCTTTTGGTTAAAAGAGATTTTTATTTCCTATTGTAATTTATTAGAATTTTTAAGACCTTGGTCTCTAACTTGAACACACTTTGATTGGATATATGCAATGGTACATCTATCTACCAAGCAGACCTCATTGGCAGCATCCATAATGAAGAAACACAAAAGCAGAGAGCAGCATAGACCAACAGTCATGAGAGACTTTAAATTTCTTGGCGTCCACATCAGTGAATAATCTGGCTTCATAACACAGCACAGCTGGTCATGAAAGCTCAACAACTATTACATTTCCTGGAAAGACACAAGAAAGGCGACATGTCAGCCAGAATTCTGAGCAACCTCTACAGGTGCATTATTGAGAGTAGTCTTACCAGCTCCTTTACAGTCTGAAAACCGGTCCGCTCAGGACTGCAAGTGTCTGCAATGGGTGGTCAGGACAGCTGATAAAATAACAGGTAAGGGCATTACTCCCCTAGAAGACATTTATCACACGAGGATCTACAGAGGGCCATACAAGATTCCAACACAAAACTCACCCCAGAACAATCTCTCATTCTCCCATTTGGCATATGACAGGGGTGCAAAATTAAGGACTACAACATGGCTTTAATCCCAAAGCCACTAGGCTTGTGAAGGACATACATTCAATGGCCTTCTCCCCAGCCCCCTCAAGCATATATTTCACAAAAACAGGCTAAATATAGTACAACCAGTACTGTGTAAAAGTATTAGTACACCTTTAGATTAGATATACCATTGTTTTAAGATTGTTTCAACAAACCAAAGAACCTTGATCAAGAACTGTCATTTTGAAAGTGTAGAAAAAGGAAAGCACTGTTTTGGAAGGGGAAAATGATGAAAAGGTTAAGATAAGCAAAAGCTCAAAAGCATGGAATAAAGATTAGTGGAAAAGGGTATTATGCAGTGACAAATCTAAGTTTGAAAATGTTGTGTTCAATCATTGACAATATGTTATATATGGTCATTATGCCATTGCTAGTACAACAAATCTAATAGTAAACCTCCATTCTAAATAGGATCATACACAAAAACAGTCCACTGGGCTATCATATATTTGCATTGCCTGTATACAATAAAGTATATATGACAATACAGTCTTAATACTATTAACCATTTATACAAACCCAGTTTGCATATAAATTACTGTGTTGAAGATGTGTTGAGCATCACAGTTCCCATTTTACCCCCATTATCCTGGTCAGGATCACAAGTTTAAATCACTGAATGCTAGCAGAAATAAACCTTGCTCAGAGAGAACCCATTACAGGGTTTTGTAATTGTACGACTAGACTTTCACATTATATTGGGATTGTGTAGTGTAGTGCAGTGTAGGGTGCAACATGCTGCTCTTGTTCCAGGTGCTACCCTGTCACCCTGAACAGGTTAAGGGGTAAAGTTTTTAAATGCTTTCCTCTTTGCAAGCAACAAAAAATTAATGATGTATTTTGATGAGTTACTCTACCCATTTGAATAAAAATAAACAAACATATTTTAGATCAACTGGTTTTTCTTTTTCTATTTAGTAATAGGGAATGTGTGGAAAAGTTTGTCTGTGATAATTGAAAATGTATACCTTAGAATGCCTTTCTCTCTGTCTAACACACACACACACACACACACACACACACACTTCTTTTATCAAAGCAACAAGTGTTTGTGTCTGTTGTGTAGCTAGCAGCGGGGGCGCACACAACCAGCCTGTTGTCCGTTGTCCAGCTGTTGGTGCGCGCGTGCAAAGGGCGTGGTGTAACGCATGGCCCCACCCACATTATTAACTGGGCGTGGTTAGGTCAGGAGCATTTAGGATTTGGTTTTTCAGATAGCGCGTCAGTTCGGAAGCGGAGTTTAAGCTTGCTGATGATCTCAGATATAATCCGCTCCACGCTGACTCCAACCCAGTGACCACTTTTCTACCTCCTCCAACCAAGTTTGTCGCCCAGAGCCGCGTTTTATACTTCTCAGAAAGTGTTTATGCGTAACTCCGCGTTTTTTAAGGAACATAGCGTAGATAAAGTCAGGCTGTATCAGCTCGAACCTTGCACTGCGTTTCTCTTAGTTTTGCACTTGAGCGTTTTTGAGGATGCACACCACCCAAAAGGACACCACTTATACCAAGATATTTGTCGGGGGTCTGCCGTATCACACCACAGATTCCAGTCTGAGGAAATATTTTGAAGTGTTTGGAGAAATAGAGGAGGCTGTTGTTATAACCGACAGACAAACTGGAAAGTCCAGGGGGTATGGTTTTGTAAGTATCAATTTATTGCCACCTGTTCCACATATGAGGTAGGCTCTGGAAAATGGTGTGGTAGTGTTTTTGCAACGGCAACGTGTTTTCAGTAACATCACGTTACCATTTTGTTTTGATCAGCAGCAGCATCTGTTGAACCACTTGAATCACAGCATACAAACATTATCCTCGTGGTCTTCTAAATCATATTATTGTGCAATACTTAACGAGACCTAGTCAGAAACGGGCGTTGTGTAAAGCATGGCTCAGGCTTCCCTATGTGTGAGGTTTGTCCAAGGCCGAAAAGGAAAAAGCAGGATAATAGAAATTTCCCCCTTATTGTTTGCTTTGGTTTTTGTGAGTCAGTTTTTGGGGGCTGGTTTGATAGCCTATATGTACTCATTACAGAGATGTGAGTCTGCTGACTTGTAGCCAAGTTTATAGCTACACATCATTGGCCTGCGTTCAGGGAATGCCTGGTGTGTTGTTGTTGTTTTTTTTTGTAAAGACTAACTTCCAATATTGTTTGAATATCTGAATTCTGAAAACGATAGCAGTTGAGGCTTGCGAAGAATTGTGCCCAGTTTAACTCTACTGTAGGGCCCTGTTGGTTCAGCTGTCGGTCAAAGAAGCTGATAAAGTCCCTTAGACAGAAAGTCAACAACTGGCTGTGCAGAAAGTCCTTAGGTCAGTCCTAGTTTCAGAACAAATTGGCTTTCTGTATGGGTTTATTAGGTTTCCACCCTCTTTCAATTTATTTGCGTTAATAATTCTGGTGGTAAGCATTATAAACATTACGCTTCTGTATTTTGGCCTACATAACTTTAAAATTTAAGTACCTTAAAAGAAAATGACATTGGCATTAGGCTAGCTTTAGATCCCCAGAGTACAATCTAAATGCATCTTAAGTTGTATCACGGTGATCTTTAAGGGTTGAATATGTACCTCAGACAGCTATTATTTTTTAATGTGCACAGTGTGTGTAGCTGAATGTTGTCCTAATTTATTGTCATTTATGTCAGGAACGCCAACCAGTCAACACCTCATCTAATATGTCAACTCATTCTTTGTTCCTTTCTTTTCTTCGAACCAGGTGACAATGGCAGACCGCTCTGCAGCAGACAGGGCTTGTAAAGACCCCAACCCTATCATTGATGGCAGGAAGGCCAACGTGAACCTGGCGTACCTGGGAGCCAAGCCACGCGTGATACAGCCAGGTGAAAAGCTCACTATGTCTTAAGAGAGGAGGCCAAACTCAGTGCTAGAAACAATAAATGTGACCGTGTTACTCATGCTTGTGTTACTGGTATGAATGTGCAGTTCGGAGCATTTTACAGTAGTCTTATTATTATTTGGAATGCTTGAGTCATAAAGGGGCATTGTTACCAGGAACTAACTAGCGTATCCTATGTACATGTATAGGTTTCACGTTTGGTGTACCCCAGATTCACCCAGCCTTCATCCAGAGACCGTATGGGTAAGTGTCATCAGCACTTCGTATGGAATAAAAGTTAGTTGTGTGACAGGGTAGGGATTTAAACAACCACTAGTTATGCATGTCTTGATTTTTATTTTCCTTGTAGTAGTCAGTTCTACGAATACGAATATTAGAGACTTCCATGATAATGATTAATAAATGCCTAACCACAATGTCAAGCCTATTTGAGTAATTGCTATCATTAGGTGTGTGTTTGTGTGTCTGAGAGATTGTCTCTGTGGTTGTGTATGTATGTTCTTCAACTTACTGATGGATGCTGTTGTCTTTCTCTGGTCGACAGGCTCTATGGTTTAAGCTAACTGGTGGTTTGAGGAATAGCTCTGTGGGCATTGCGCAGATCAATAGCTACCATACCTGTAGACTCAAACACACACAAACGAGCTCAAAATGGTGATTACAGATGCATGTATGTTCGTTTTTATTTTGGTTTGAACTTTTTATTTTAATAGTGCATAGAGCTGTGTGCCTCTTTTACCGTGGTGAAGTGGTGTTAATAGCTAAACTGTGTGCTTTTTCATTTACTGGGGGGTAAAAAAAAAAAAGGCTGGTTTGGGGTTGTTGATTTTCAGGATTGCAGACAAGTAATAACTTTGCCATGGATGGCAAAGTGGAGTTTTCATTTGATGCTTTTTTTTTGCTGTAGCTTGTCTTTTGGTGTCTTGTTTTGTGAGTGCATTTTTTGTGTGATCGTTAAAACACTTTTCCTCCAAACAACCCAACAGCTTGCACGTTTCTCTTTTTAGTTTCCCACTGACCTTTTAAACGAACAACTTGTAGTTTCTTTAACTCTTTCACATGTTTTGTTTTCGATAGTCCTTTTCTTCCCTCCTCTGTCTCTCCCCTCTTTCTCTGTCTAGCCCTATAAGGCATCTTGCAGTGGATCCAGAGTCTCTGGAGACCTGCAGTCTTTCAATCATTGATATGTTGTTGTACACAAGGGAAGGCCACTGGCTTGCCTTCAGTGGAAAGCTGACTCGTTTTATAATGCAGAGAACGTTTCCGATATGTTGAGGTAGTTATGCAGTAGGGCAACACAGGACCGTTAACATTTACATATTTTAATCCTGTGTGTGGATGTCTGTGCCTGCATGTGTTTGCAGTGTTGCCAGCCCCTCAATGTGACACAAACAAATGTCTGAATGGCACGGGCCCGTGAACAAGCCATTATCACATGAGCCTGTGTGGTGTTAAGGAAAACAAGCTCCTCCATTATACCACACAAAGGCCATATTGCTGACACTGCAGTTGTATGAAGCCTTCTCTCATTCTCCCTTTCTCTGTCTCGCTCTCTCTGGGTTATGTACCTAACGTGAAGCATAATGTGAGCCACTCTGGAAAACAAGCCCACCACCATAGGTTGTCACCTAAAAGGCATCTCTCACATAGCAACAGTGCAACTGAAAGGGAATCTAATGGTTCTGAACTTAGAGCAGTGAACTTATGCTGATCTGATGCCAAACCCAACACAGCAGTGTCACATTGGGATGGCAGTCCTCTCGGCTGATGTCAGTGTATGGCTGTGCATACAGGGATTATCATTTTCTTCTATTTCTGTATTTCACTAACACTAAAACTTCAAGGTCCTGTTTACTATCTGTTCTGGGGCCCTGTTATTCATATTGTACATGATGTTACCGTTTAGCCAATTTGTTGATCTGTACTATTACATTAGGAATGTTTGGAGAGAGCAATGCTCCACCATTTGCAGCCTACTTGTTAAAAGTAAGAATAGTTTTGAGTTGTGAGATTTCTTTTTAGGATAAGATTTTTTTTTAATTTATTTATTTTTTTTTTTTATACGAGAATTGAATATATGTAAATGAGGCTGTGTCCATATTTTAATTAGTTGTTGTAGTTGGTTTTAATTAACTTTACTCTTATCAAATAGTGATACATAGTGTATGTTAATAATAGTACACAAGAATAACTTTGGTAAGGCATACTCATTTTGGTTACATTTTAAGATCATATTGTTGTCTAATGGCGCTGGCTTTGATTATTGTATGTGTGAGCCATGTGTTGTAAAATTTATTTGAATTTCAGCTGTCATTAAGCTTCCTTTAGAAGTATTAGACATTTTCTGTAATAATCAATATTTTAAATATGTAGTAGATAGTGATCCTCCTAAAATAGCTGGAGTAATCACTTAAGCTTGGAATATATCTAAATTCCATTAGAAAATAAAGAAATAGCAAATTAACCAATTGAGGCTGCATGCGTGTCACTTGCATTTTCAAACTGTTTACTGTCCAACATTTGACACTCTGGTTTCAGTGTATTCCAACAGGTGTTGCTTCCTAGGGACATATTTCATGGACACTGTCTCCATGACATTTGATCTCAAACCTTTATTTAGATCTGAACTTTAATGTGACTACCCAAAACAGTTCTGTCAGAAGGAGAAAAATGGCTGTGGTCTGGCATGCCACTTGATGCCAGTGATATTTTTAACTGGTGCCTGAGGAGGAAACGGACTCCTGAATCCCATGGGCCTGGGGTATATTCATTTTATGACCTCTGGGCCATTGAGGACTGTGGGATAAACCAGTTGCACACCATGCAACCATTTTGTGGTCGAAGCTTTATAGCAGACCTGTTTAAGTTCTTGAGAGCAACATCAGAGTAACTTCTCTGATTTAGTAATGGACAATTTATTGTTAAAAAAGCTAAGGGGTTTTCATACAAAGAGACCAGCAGGCAGTTGTGAAAAGAATGAAGAGTAATGATGGACATTCAGCATTAACCAGCTCATGCTTAGATTACTGAGATGGACTTATGGTTAGAACGCCAATCTATTTTTGTTTTTTAGACCAAGTGTACAACTTGAACAGAAAATGTGGAGCTGATGCTAAATTGTAGAACTATGAAACCGTTATATATCGTCGTCACTCATGATTTCTGGTTCAGGCTGATTTATTGTCAGATGTTAACTGTTCCTGGACAGTACACAACCAATGCTAAAACATGATTAAAACATTTTAATAAACATGCATGGTTGGCCCAGCCTACCAAAAGTTTCTTTTTCACATTCCTAATTGTGTCTTCAATATTATTGTGGTGTAATGTTTTGTGATGGTGTGATATTTAGACGAGCTGAATTACAGGTTCAGAGTAGAGGAGCCAGTCTGAGCTGAAAAGAAGCAAATTCTGTCAGTCAAGCAGAAAGAAATGGAAGCTATGAAAATGGAGAGATAAGTAGAGTGAAATTTTGAAATGAAATGATTGAGAAAGTTAAATCAAGTTTAAAAGTGATTGAGAAATAAATCTCTTTGAACTAGTAAGAGTTCAGTCTGAGCTGTGACAAATCTAAGTTTGATCATACCAACAAATATAATGGTGGCCTAATAATTTTGCACAGTAAAAGCTGCTTAGTAATCAGTATTCCATTGCTCCCCTTTTGACATACTAGGCAGTACTTGATACTTTACTGATACAATTTCAATAAGACTCATCTCTCCATAAGCAAGAGACGTTAAAGAGCGGAATTATAAGTGTAAGTGGGCATAAGTGCATTAGTCTTGATCATGTACAGCTCCTATCAGCTAGATTGGACAAACTGTCAATTTTGAAAGTTTTTAGGACATATGATGATCCGATGTCATAAAAATATTAAATCTCTAGTAAAGGTGTATTGCTCTTGTAAGTATAATTATCCTGATAATAATTTAGAAGTTGTTGACTCCTCTGCCATGTACAATGATGAAGAGAAAATCCCAAACTGTCAACTATTCTCAGCTGACCACTCCTAATTTAGGGCAAGGCTGCTTTGACAGCCTGCATGTGTGGTGTGATTATATAGTTAAATGTGTGTCATTAATAATGATCTAGTTTTGGAATAGCGTGTTTTACTCTAAACTGTGCTCTGTGTGAGAACTGGGGTGTCTCTGGCATTGCGTTTTGTAACCCTTACTGTGTTTGTGTGCAGTGCTAAAGAGTTTTCATTTTAAATTTTGCTTATTTCTTTTTGTGCTGTAGTTTATTAACGAAACAATGCTATTACCTCAAGCTGGCGAAGCATCATTGCAGGATGTCATAGGAACAGCTTTACCATTTGACCTGAGTGAGAAAAATGCTAGCGATTGTGTTTTTTCTTTCATTATATGCTTTGAGTGGGTGGGTTTTGGATTGGTGATGAGGAGTGTGATTTTCTGTGTACTGCTGTGCTCTAAAAAAAGGGTTGCCATGATAGAACTTTTCTAATCCAATTTTTCCATATTCCTTATACAAAAGTTTAGAGGAAGTTTAGGAAAAACTTAAATGTTTGATTTATACTTAGGTCACACTTCAAATGCAAGCCCTCATTACTTATTTGGTATCAGTTAATATTTAGATTTTAAATAAGTCTTGGAATATGTGGTTTAAATCTATGTTTAACTTTTTTTAAAAGTAAATGTTAAATAAATTCAAGTATATTCCCAAAACCTTATTGTTTTTTTTGATTGCTTGTTTAATCAAAGCTTTCCCTCTATTTTGGGCATGCCAATGATCCACATCCACAATGCCCACCTAAAGTGCACCTCATTCCCCAGGGTCACACTTTACCTCCTTCTCAAATTACAATAAACCTCGCAACAAATTTCACAAATTGTTTAATTTTTGTAGGTGCTAGTGTTCTTCAGTTGGATATTAGGTCAGTCTGAATTTGATCCCTATGTAGTAAACTATATATACTACACATTATTATGATTTGAAAACTTTAAATTGTAATGTACTGTGATGCTATCACTAGTATAATTACACATCACTGGTGTTTTATTTTTTGACCACCAGTCTAAGCGATGCATTGTCTGGCATACCAGTGCCCTATATACAATAGAGTACTATATGCAACAGAGTGCATAGGAAATGAGGAAGGGAACAAATTCTTTTTAACTGTTCAAGCATTTCTTCCTAAAATCTTGTTTACTTTTTTCAGTCAAAGGCTGATAGATTTTTAGCTTTTTATCTATCTAGCTTTAAGAAGTGTTTTTCTCCGTCTATGGCCTGGAAACACCACAGGTGAATTTAGTTTAGAAAATGAAAAACAATAAATTTTGCAAACTTAAACTTCTGCACTGCACCTCTTTGACACTGTCTAAAAAGCAAACAGACCATTGAATAAAATACAGAAATTGTACATGTTAAATAACAAACAATGTAGCTAACTACTGTGTTCAAAATAAAGTGTAACTACCTACAAACTATTTGACATAAGAAGTCTATGAGTGGACACTTAGACTGGGAGTCGATTTGCACAAATGGCAACAGAGTAGTAGAATCAGTTTATATACCTATAACGCTAAATATTGTATGTTAAATAGTTAATTTTCATGAGTCAGAATTGTGTAAATAGGTAGTTGTTGACAAATCTGCCCTGTCTTCACAGAACTCTTTCCAAATATATAATTTTTAAAAGGAAATGCAGGAAGAGAAAATCCCAATTCAAATGACCAACGTTGTTTCTTATTTGGCAGCCAACAGTGCGTTCAGGCAGGATTATAGCCAAAAGTTAAAACATTTCTGCTTTTACTCTACTTCAGTTCTCATAGGGTCAGTTTATTTCTGTGAAATGTCTATTCTGGCAACCCTATGTC
The DNA here is from genome assembly GCA_034780255.1 of Parotocinclus maculicauda. Classification (NCBI taxonomy): domain Eukaryota; kingdom Metazoa; phylum Chordata; class Actinopteri; order Siluriformes; family Loricariidae; genus Parotocinclus; species Parotocinclus maculicauda. Next base: position 7,168 of record JAUZSU010128195.1, on the reverse strand, counting down.
TCTCATAACCAATAGAAGGCATTTTCTTGGTGTTGCTAGAAAATGGGGTGTGAGTTTTCGTATTGTGGTAGTGGGATGCTTGGGCACGGTGTGGGTTGTGCCCTGTGATTGTGCAGTAAAAAAACTGTTGCCTTTCCGCCTTCCCCACTGTTTGTCACAGCTAACCAAGAACTACGTTTGTGTGTCACAGGATCCCTGCTCACTACGTCTACCCACAAGCATTCATGCAGCCCAGTGTGGTGATCCCTCATGTGCAGCCAACCGCTGCCTCTGCAGCTTCTGCCCCTTCACCTTACATCGACTACACTGGAGCAGCATACGCGCAGTACGCCAGCGCCGCCACTGCCGCGGCCGCCGCGGCATATGACCAGTACCCATATGCAGCCTCCCCTGCAGCGGCCGGATACGTCACCGCAGCGGGCTACGGCTACGCGGTGCAGCAGCCACTGGCCTCAGCCACTCCTGCCTCCGCTGCCGCCGCAGCAGCCGCCGCGTTCGGCCAGTACCAGCCTCAGCAACTGCAGGCAGAGCGCATGCAATAGCAACCAGCAGTGCAGAGATGTAATGGAAAGCCAGTGCCCAGCGACTGTGACCACTGGCTGTGGATGAGAAAAGAAAATTGAAAGGGTTGACAAGGGGAGGAGGTGGAGGTGGTTTAGTGAAGTGGTAACTCCATCACTTTCCAACTTGCTGTGATTAAACCAAAAAAAAAAAAACCAAACATACAATGTGAAAATCACAGAAGGTGTAAGGACACGTATTTAACTTTTTACCTTTATCTATAATGTTACTGTTATCTTTATGCTTAATATTGTCGTAGTGTATTTATTGCTAAAGGAGAGAGCAATGACTAATCACTGTGGCTTGGAGCTGTGGAAGAAGCCTTAAGTCCTGATGCTGTCATTAACATAGGAGCACTGTTCATTATGGACCTTATTTGTCCCTGCAGTGTTTTGAATTCTAAAGCCCTCTAACTTGCATATTTATTCTCATTTTGAGGGTTCTTTCTGTTCTGTTGTCTTGTGCCTCGCAAGTTTTGTTTTCTGATTATCAGGGAAATGGAGCATTTTCCGGAAAATTAGTAAAGACAAACTCTGCCAATCAGGGAATAATACACAACTGTGGAGAGAGAGAACCTAGTTGTAGCTATGTCTTAGATGTTCAGGACTACCGTTTTATCTTCCTGATGCTGAACGTCCCCCATACTTTGAGTCCCGCTTTGACCTCTTGAACTATGCAAAACAAACCAGCCAGTAGGAGTCAAAACAAACGGCAGAAAAAAGGAAGAGATTTTTTTTGCCTCATGCCTCTAAAGGACAACAGTTTGAGGGCACTTTTCAATGGACGTTGTATTATGTGCCTACTTACTCACGCACACACACATATATACACGATCACACCAGAGAACACTAATGTTAAACCTGTGCATACGTACCTCCACATTATTGCACTTGCTTACACACGTACATGCACACACACAGGGTAGGAGAAGTACAAGTAACAAAAGGTCAGAGCTTGGGACTGCGAGTTATAGCCAGGCAACAGCTGCTGCGTGGGGACAGATAGACATACACACACACACACACACACACAGAGGATTGCTCTGGAAAGAATGCATCACTTTTGCCCGTTTGTTGAGCTGTCACATTTAATCCCTGGGCCCGTTTGGGAACTGGACCCCCTCTGACTCTGTCAGCAGTTCCACCTCTGTCCTATATAGACAGGTTTGAGGCTTAAGCACAGACTGCACTCCCCCAGATCTCTCTCGAACCTCGCTTTCAGCACCAGCCGCTGCATGTCTCTCATGAGCAACCCCTCTTTGGAATGAAGGGCTCACATAGAGAGACAGACATGCAAAAAATGGACATTATCCATGTACCGACTTTCACCAGTCATCCAATAGAATCAAAACGATCATCTCTTGTTTGTGTAGAGAAGCATCTGTGCACCAGCATGGCTCTTTGAGGGCTGAATCCATTCTCTGTGCTTCAAAAAAGACCTAATGTACCATCTTTGCAATAGAAAGCAGCACTAACGCTGAAGGCTAAAATACAAATTGAGTGCCTTACCATTATAATGCTATTTAAAGAGAAAAAAAGACCTGCTATTTATTTATTTTGGGAGTTTTTTTGGCTGCACTCTAAGGTCAAAGACTTAGTGGCGGTACTGTATTATTAATAATGTATTCATCTCATGGTATATAAGTTATTGGATAGATTTAGTTGTAGTATAGTATTATTAACATACTCAACCAAATATGTTGACTTATTTAAGATATTTCTGTATGTGCACTGTTATTTTTTCCCCCTCTATGCCTTTTGAATTTTAGAGCATTTCATTAAATATTTGCTAGTTTAATGCCTCTTGTAAGATGTTTATTTAAGTACAGGCCTAGTTGCAGGCACGTTCTGTTTTGTTGTTGTATCTAGAAGAAGAAAGAAAAGAAACGACTTCTGGTAAAAACTAAGCAACATGCTGCTTCCTATGTTTGAAAGTATAGTCCTTGTCAACGTTCAATATCTGTGCTTCTACTGCTTTTACTATACATCAGATGGGCTATTTTACATTGTTGGAAATTTTTATACTTGAACTGTTTCTTACAAGGGAATATATGAAATCAGTAACAAAAACAAAACTTTTTTTAAGGAGGCTTTTTGTCACTGGACTTGGGCATGTAAGGTGTTATTTAGTATTTAATGTAAATCCAAAGGTCGTCTCAGTTATACTAATTTAAATTTTATTTCAGATTGAAAACACTATTTACTCTAGATGAAAATAAAATGGTTATATATCTCAACCATAACTGCTCTGTGATATATTCTTTTCATTACATGAAAATATTTTACATCTGCTGTTTTTCATCGTGCATTGGTATTGACTTGCAGCAATTGGAATAAATACAGTCTGGTTAGATGGGCTAAAGGTGTACTTTTACTTTAAAAGGACTCCTTTTAAAAAGCTGATAATATTTCTGGATAGAATGTTTTACATCAAAAGTATGAACATATATGTATGTACTACAGTAACTCAGATAACCACTCGTAGAATTCACAAGTTGAAAATTGTTACAGATGGGCAAAAACCGCAGAAGACCATGTTGGGATTTATTTCTTTCACAACAGAAAGCCGAGGTGGCAGTAGGCACAGGCTCACCCAAAATGGACAGGTGAAACTAGAAAAATGTTCAGACAGCTGAACCTTAAATTCTGCTGAGGCACACAGATGGTAAAGTAAGAACTGACTGATTCATCCTGCCTTGTGTCAATGTTCCAGGCTAGTTAGTGGAGGTGGTGTAATGGTGTAGGAAAATGCTCCATGGCACACCGTTGAAACCAATCAGTCATCACTTGCCACAGTAAAAAAATGGTAACGTATGTTGTTGTGGATAATGTTTATACTGTCCCAGAGATGAATCAGTTTCCTATTAACTGAACATGTGGAAGATGCTGTAAGGCAGGAACAACCCTACACTGAGCTTCAATCCATCGTGGGGTACATACACATTCACCAAACAATCTTACTTGTTTACCTTTTTATAATCTGTAGTCTACCACACCCTACCATGTTCTGGCCATTTACCAATGCAGGCTTCTCTAGCTCCAGCTCAGATTATTCCTTACCTTGAATGTGTTAAATTCTGTGTTGCTAATACACTATCTGAGCAACCTGGTGCAATAATAACCAATTAAAATGACCTTTTTAATATTTTTATTAGAATTCTCAAGAACTCATACAGCAAATAATCCCAGAATGAATGCTACATATTTTGTTGAATGTGGAATTCCCCTTTTAGTTTACTGGAATTCCCTTGATTACATTTTCCTGTGCTACTATAAAAGTGACTTCTAAATTTGGGTAGTAATAGAATTTATATCTGTACTGACGTACTGGAATTCAAATGCTTCTATAAAAGGATTTAGCTGCACAACAATAATCTGAGTGCAAATCATAACACTGCTTGACTTTGTTTAGCTCTTTTTCCATGCTATTCCAAGTTGTACAAGACACACTGTGTAATTTTACTAACGATTCATAACTACAGTTTTTTTTAATTCAGTACAGTTTAACCACAGTTATTAGAGATGCCCCAAAATTTTGTCCACTAGCCATAAATAATCATAACTGGACGAAATAGAAACCGAGTTCAAATATATGTCAGGCTCAGCAAGATAGTGGAGACAAAATCAGATAGCAATCAAACTGAGCTAAGGGCTTGAACTCAAACAAACCCTGAATGGTTTCACTCTAATAGTTTTAGACAATGGGTGCATGGGAGCACAGCATGAGTTTGGGATGGACTCTGAAACACTGGAAACTGAGGTGGCAGACATGACAAATAAATATAAATAAAATATAAGCGTGTAAAAATGCTGTTAGTTTCCTTAGCTCTCCTGTGGTGGCCAGAACAAAGTAATACAGTTTGAGCAGCAGCAAATCAACAGCAAAACGTCTGGAGTGGAATTTCATGGTCTCTAGATCTCTAATCACTGTTCAGATGAGAGTTAAAATAATAACAACCATTAAGTTCTTGGTTTCAGCTCAGTATGTTTCCCAAAACAATTTCAGGTTCAGTTCATCACTAACTGCTAGGGTACTCATTGACAAAAATAAAAAAAATAAATAGCATAGAGAGAAATGTCAGACTGATATGGACTGAAACAGTATCGTCTTTGCAACAAATCCATGTTCTGTTTGGGATCTGATGACGGTCGGGTTGAAGTATGGAGTCTTTGTGGTAAGCGCTTTAATCCTGCTTTGTTGTAAAGCGACAGTGCCCCTGGGGACATCTGGGGAGTCATTGTAACAGTTAATCACCTCTAGTAGTGATACGAGGGACACTAACAGATCGTTGAAATCTGCAGGACATCCTACAGTCACCTGTGTTGCCCCTCATGGCAAGGCTTCTGGCAGGATAATGCACCTCCAAAACCAAGGATTTCCCAGAAATGCTTCTGCCTCCTTGGCCTGTGGGTCACCAGAGTTATCACCAATCGAGCATTTATGGCACCAGTTTCAGCAAACTATGAGCGTGCGACATCTGCAGACCCAACTTCAACATCTGTGGGCAATTATGCTGCAGAATACCAAACAGAACCTGTATGCTTCCATGCTCAAACACATTTCATCTTGTATCCAGGCTAGAAGAAACCCAAGCCCTCTTTGTCCTCCCAAGGTTTCTTTCCTCTATATTCAGGAAGTTTTTCCTTTTTACTGTTGCTCTAGGCTTGCTTAGTTTGGGATTGACCTTTTAATATAATGTTATAAACAGGGTACTAGAACCTCCTTTCAGTTGGACAGCTTTCCCCAATAAACGTAACCTCTAATATTGTAATCAGTTCCATATATCATTATTACATACACACATAAAAAGTTTCATTCTTTTCTTTCTTCTTGGTAAGTTATTTTTTTGACAGTGAGTATAAATTATAAAATAGAGATATATACCACACTGAACACATTGGAAACCTGACTTAAAAACAAATAAGCTGATAAGCAATCAGATTTTAATGGGACTCTAAATTAGGTTATACTTAAGGCAGGTGCACAAGTTCAAGGGCTAATAGGTTTATGTCTGGTTAAGATACACCGATAATATTAATTCATTCATTCATTCATTCATTATCTTCCACTTAATCCACATGGGGTGGCAGGCCAGCCGGTGCCCACCTGGCAACTCTGGGTGCAAAGGCAGGAACAACCCTAGATGAGGCACCAATCCATCATAGGGCACCGTAATATTATGAAAATACATCCCATGTGATACAAAAGTAGTAACACATGATATGTATTTCAATATTTAGGTATAATGAATTAGATTGCAAAATGCTACTGTAGATGGACTAAATTACTGACCATTCAGCAGTTAAAACCACTTGCAAACACTCATACCTTGTTTTCTAGTGATGACCATGTGCTATTAAAAGCCAGAACATAGCATCCCTATTGATGTAACATAAACTGTCCGTTCTAATGCAATGTGTATCAAAGATTGTTACAGTAAAAAGGAAAACGGTTTTATACAGATGACCTCCTCCTTTCTCTCCACTTTTAACAAATATGAGCAATTATCTTTTCTGCTTTGGAAAGACATTTTGTGTGGCTCTTGTTAAACTGCATATGATTTAATGGCATGGCTACTTATTTCATTCTTACTTACTTCATCTAGTAATCTCCAGTTACCATCTCTGTGGATTTACTCCATGACTGAGATGCAAAACAGCCCGGTCCTCTATTGTTACTTGTGGACTCTCCTCTTCAGTTTACCCCAAGGGATTAGGTCATGTGATGGCCATCATAAATGCTTGAGTGCTTGGTCACTAAAACAATTTATTTTGCGTATGGACATATATGCTGTATATATCCATACGCACAACACGTTTATGTATTTTGGGTTTTTTAAATTTTAAAAAATAGTAAAAATGTAAGCTATTTAATTTATGCAATGGTATAATAAATGAAAAACTGCAGAAAAACATATTTGGTATTCAGCCAATTTTAATTTAGTTCTGCTTTGGATTTGGCCATACATTTTTATTTTGGTGGATTCCTGCTCCTTCTGTGTCCATTAATTAATATTGTCATTGATTAATCTTACTTTGCTTAGGTAAACATACATATAATATATATTTGTTTCTGGAAAGCCTTTCAAATCTCTTGTTGGCATGGAAATACCACCTTTACAAATCTTCTCCAAACAAGAAACATGGCCTATTCTAACTGAAAATACACAACACAGTACTCGTGTATATATAAATTTTCAGGTGTGTGGCAATTTTTATAGCTGTGATCTGATTTATTAAAAGATGCACCATATTCTCACATGTTCTATTTTTGTTTGTTCTGTAATCTGATGCAGGGTCATGGTACTACTCTGACATAGCAAGATATATTCTAAATCTACATCACTGTGTACCATGACAGTTGCTGGAAAACATTACCAACTGACTGACTCATGGTCAGTGAAAGTATCTTCTTTCTCTCACTACATATTATTTTCAAGAATTAAGTTAACAGATGGGTCTGGTACAGTGATCAGGAAAACTCCAGCAACACTACTGCCCCTGAATCATACATGCAAGTTACCCATATACACCAGTGGTGATTGCTCTAAGACTGCAAGGGAAGCTCAGCTTCCCCTAAAATGTCAAAAAATAAGTGATCAAATATA
>JAUZSU010128184.1:0-17123 GCA_034780255.1 Parotocinclus maculicauda | reverse complement strand
GGGTGGAGAAAGCAATGGCAAACTACTCCACTATCCTGCCGAAATACTCAGTGGATCGCATCGAGGAAGGACAGAGAGGTTGAGGGTCCATCGAGTGACCGAGGGTCGGCTGCGACTGTACGGTTAAATTCATCATCATCATCAAACAATTTTAAGGCTATCAGGAACTGTTTAAAATCCGAGTGTGGGTATGTAAACTTGACTTCAGCTGTAACAACTTTAAGTGAAAACTGAATAACACTGCCCACAAAAATTATGAGACAGATAATGTTTTCTATTTTGCTATAATGACAGCATGCATACAAGTTGGCATGAACTAGACACTTTTGTGTAAAATCTGCTGATCCATGGTTATCCCAGCATAAATTCACAATACTCCAAAGAGCATCTTGTGATGTTTCTGAATGTTCGTCCCCTTGTTATTGTTTAAGTCAGGTGACAGTGAAGAACTGTCCATACCAGTCAGGACACCTTGGTCGTCATTGGTTTTCAAGAAGTGTAGTTGTTGCCAAAAGTTTGAGATGTGTTTTGGGTAATTATCATGCTGCAGTTCAAATACTTCTAAACAAACATCCATACAATTTTTTTCACTAACAATCTAAACCATTTGGTACCTAGTGTGTGCACTTTACGGGTAACGTTTCTTTTTGTGAATTATCACACTTACCCTGCTGATACAACTGAGTAGCTAAGTCCTGTTTTTTATAGTAGCACCTTATGACTTTCATTTGGTCTCTGTAATCTATAGAATTGCTATAAATTATATCTCATTGTACTTATACAGTGCCAATAAAACTATCTAGCCTCTCATAACATGCGCGGCAACAGCGGTTGCAGATTTAAAAAAGCATCTTTAATTTCAGCAGCCACAGCTATTGTGACCCATTTTCACTTGATGAAGACCTGAATTGGTTTACTATTTTAGATTAGGCTTTAATCAGTGTATCTGTGTCTTAGATACTCAATATAAACAAGTTTCTTGTCAGACACGCTGCAGCAATCCCAGCAGTACACAGAGTCCTCAGACATCAATCACCAGCCCATGAACTCATTATCCCCACTAGGTATGGATCATCAATAAATTAGTCGTGCAACCAGCACGTTCAATTTTCCTGACGGAGTGTCACCTCTAGCCTCAGGGGAGAGCAATGAGGAGGAGCGCTGCCACCTGGCTTTTGTCACTAATACAGTCACTACCTGTCAGACAAGAGCTACCCTTCATATATCTCCTAAGCTTTACATGCATTATCACTGGATACACTTATTAGGATTGAGGAGATTATGCTAAATGAAACAGATGAAGAGTGGATTATGATCACTTAGAGAGAGGGGTAATACAAGAAGATTGTAGAGATTTAGTCGGTCTGCGGGTTCAGCATGAAGCAGAATGCGTCTGACCACAGTGTGCAGATGAGCACTGTGCGGGAACATAGAAAGAGGGCTGGTCTTTCCAGTAAGGAAGCAGACAGAGTTCTGGTAAGGGCGCAATAGCATCGTACAGCGCGTAGACTGGCTGAGCTGTAGTTCATCAGACAAGAGCATTAAGTTACTCACTTACTCAGTCCATCACTCTTCTCCTCTGGACATTTTCAAAACCAGACAAATGGCCTTCTATAAACAGATGGATGCCTGGCCATAACACAGCGGCAGATCCTGCTCTCGAATTGCTTGGCAGAGCATGATCATTGCACCAGCATGTGATGTTCTGACCTGAACACTGACCATAACACTGACAATGCTTTATCATTCTTTATTCTATTTCTTCTCCTAAATGTTCATAATAAATATTTTAATAATTAATCATTAATATTTTAACTATAATACTATGTGCAACATAAAAGTTCTGTACATCTCAAAAACTGAAACACAACAACAGATGTATTCACCACTGAACATGCACACTACATTCTGTATAACAGGATGTTCCGCAGACATTAGCAGTCACACAATCTTTGCAATATAAATATAATAGGTATGTTTAAGAAGAAAATTGTGTGCAAAAGATACATACTATAAATTGGTCAGAGATACCACTGAAAACGCAAAATGTTTGATGAGTGATTGAACACTATGTTGACAAACATTGGTGGGCACCCAAAATTTACATCCATACAGTGCATCCGGAAAGTATTCACAGCTCTGACACTTTTTTCACATTTTGTTACGTTATTCCAAATTGTATTAAATTAATCTCTTTCCTTAAAATTCTACACAAAATACCCCATTATGACCATGTAAAAAAGTTTTCTTTTTAAAAATAAAAAACTAGAAAATCACATTTACGTAAGTATTCACAGCCTTCGCCATCCTGTTTCCACTGATCATCCTTGAGATGTTTCTACAGCTGAAATGGAGTCCACCTGTGGTAAATCCAGTTGATTTTTAACATGATTTGGAAAGGCACACACCTGTCTATATAAGGTCAATCTTCCAATCACTCAATATTGTTACGCTCACTTGTCTCACGACTTGTGAGCCTTGAAAGGGACCCTTCATCAATTATACTGGCAACAAATTTTGATCATAGGTTTTTCATTTTTATTGCTTCGTATATAAATTTTACTTCCATTTAACAGTCATTCTAGGCTGTTAACAAGATATAGAGAACTGTAACCATTTTCAGATACATACAATCCAGTATGCCAAGAAATCTGGAATTGAAAACTGTCCAGCTAAATTTGTGAGTATGCTGTATATGTAGGACATGTGATATTTGGAATAATTTTATTCAACAAATACTCAAGCAAGAAATTGCTGTTACAGTTGGATGTACAGGAGGTAGCGCTGTGTTGGCCTGTGGCCTAGGAGTTAAGGTATTGGATTATGTAGCAGAAGGTCTAGGGTTTAAATCTCTTTGAAAGCCGCCTGTGAGTGAGTTTACATGCAACATCAAAATCTTGTCAGTAATGTGATCAATGAGTTTTAAACTCCACTTAAATATGGCAACTTAAATATTCAGATAACGGGAAAAATGTTGAACTGTTGGGCCCTGGTTAATCCATGGTTAGGTTGACTGTATGACTATCAAACGTAAGTCGCTCTGGATAAGGGAGTATGCTAAATAACTAAAGGTAAAAATGCAACTGTAGTTAAGAGTAAGTGCCAGTGTAGGTGTAACAAAGTGAGAACGAGCCAGTCAAGGAAAAAAGATTTCTGGGACAAAGAGAAGGGGATATGTATAATGCCTAAACAGCACAAAGTGCATTGAAGAGTTCCTAAATAAGACATCCTTATGAAAGTCAATAAAGACGACTTGACATCATCAATGCTAAGCAATGCAATGTGGTACGTTTTACCGTTTGCATATACACACGGCTCACAAAAATAAGGGGATATTCCCCCCTCCCATTTTTGTAAGCAGCATGTTTATTATGGACTTTTAAAAATAATAAACTTTTTGTTTGCTTTTACACAATAATGAGAAGCCAGAAAATCTAGGAAAGTACTTTCACCGCACTAACTTCTAACATGCTCCATCTGACACTGTAAACAGTTACTTGTGAGTGTCATGGAGCACTGCTGTTTTTGTCCTTAATAAGGCCAGGAGCAGAGGTGTGAGAAAACACACAAGAAGGAAAGGGAGGGTGGCCAAGCTTGAAGTGGGGAGCTGGCAAAAAGCTCAGAGGCTTAGAATATGTGCCAGAACTTGCCCAAAGTGGTTTGCTTTGAAACCCTAATCAAAGGCAGCCAGAGTCATCATGCAGTTGCAGGAAATACTCACTAAAACTCAAAGCCATGAAGGCTCTTAACACTGATTTAAAAAGACTTGCTACACACACACACACACACACAGGCACCCACATGCTAGCCATACAGTTGTGTGTACTTAAGATATTCCGAAATCAATGGTAAGCAATACCTTTCAAGAATGCTACCACCATGAAGATGAATGACGTATGAATGTACTATGGAATGGCATTCAATTCTATCACAAAAAAACTATTCATTGATTATTATATACCACAAACCTATTATTATACCTTGAAAAGAAAAAAATAGTCAATCAAAAGCAATCCATGTTTAACAAGAAACTATATACATGCATAAATGACACATATGTTTTAAAGACTTTTCTCGCCAGGCTACATTTGAGCTTCCTCTCCAAGGTTGAAATTTGTTTTAAAAGAAACATAAAGCTTGCCCCACACCTCTCACAGACCACTTTCATCTTCCTCCCGCTTCAGCCATAACCAAACATCACACCCATCCATCCAATTACATTCTGCAGTTCCTATATGGACCTTATTTAGCAGTATACACTCACAGGAGTTGCTGAAGTCGTATTAGTAGACGGCTAAAGTATGAATAATGAGGTGATAATGAATGTAAACTTTGCTCTGTTTATAGTGGGTCTTTAAAAGGCAGATAAAAGCATGGCACTGAATTTAAAAGAGAAGCAGCAAGGGACTGGAGGAAGGTTTTGAAGTTCCTGCACCAGATGTAACAGACACTGAGCGAGTGACAGTGGGAGAGAAAGTGGAAATGAAGGAGAAAGAGTAAGAAAAAGGCACACAAGCACTGAGAGACACTTTGGGGTCGTTTATGGATGATCCATCAAAAGTGAGTGTGGACACAGAGAGTTCATTTACATAATCCATGTTCTTCAACTTTTCTATTTCTAATGCTTTCCTAACTTGGTGCCTTTTGCTACGTTACATACTGCATTCGCTTAATGATGGACCTCATTATTGGAATATTAGATGTTAGAAAGCTAATTTAACGTTCTTTCTAACCTATACTCAACATGCCTAAAGAGATTCCTTCCCTACTTCGTTATCTTGTACATTTGTTAGCATTACATGTCAGATAAGGGTGGAAATTAGCACCAGTACATTTACATTTATGTCATTTAGCAGACGCCCTTATCCAGAGCGACTTACAATTCATACAGTCATACAATCCAAGCAATTGTGGATTAAGGGCCTTGCTCAGGGACCCAACTGTGGTAGCTTGGCAGAGGCGGGATTTGAACCCTAGACCTTCTGGTCCATAGTCCAGTACCTTAACCACTAGGCCACCACAGTCCCTAATATCATCAGTTGGGTTAAGCCTTTACAGAAAAAGTAACAGCAACTTCGATTACAGTACATTTGCATTAACAACAGAATTAACAGCTGCATAAATTAAAGTCCCTAAGCAACAACTCTAACCTGCTGTCAAAACAGATTGACAATGTATGGTGATTACAAAAATGTCATTTAAAAAGCATGTTAAAAGAACTGCATTGGAAGAATAATGAATCTCATTAGGAAATCATTAGGAGACATAAGTGGCATAAGGAGCAGATGACATGACTATTGGCAAAGGAAGACTCAAAGGGGTATTTTAATGTAGGAAAACATTTTAAAAGCTGGTATTTCTGTTTCTAAGGTTTCAGTGTAAAGCTCAATTTTGGAGCATTTTTCATATTGTCTTAAGATCTTACTCTTGATATTGATTTTCCTTAATACTAAGTATTATTGGATTATCCATTACTGTGGTCTTTAGTGGTGTATCAGATTGCTATTGCAAAGTGAACTAGTGTGTTAGATAACAATGTCTCAAACTGCATTTAGATTTTTGTTTTTAGTGTATTTTAAGTCTATTTGAGTTGTGAATGATTAACCTAGTTTCATTTTCCACTATAATCCTGATTTTTACAACTAATTATTATAGGTAGTTGATCTTAATGTTAAAAGAAAACAACTATTACTGAGGTACGTGCCAAATTAATTCCTCTGCTAGACTGTTGTTCCAGACTGATTCAACTTGTTAGCTGTTTTAAGATCATATGATTAAAAGTGCAATCACTTGCTGCTCTGTCATATTTGCAATGAAACACTTTGGCCACTGCAGCCACACTATTGTATAAACAAATAATGCAAATAATTTAATAATTTAAAAGCGATATCTAACTATCCACTTATGGTCACCTGAAATGGCTGCAATGTAAGGCTGAAGACTAGACACAATTCTTCTGTAGTCTCTGACTTGTCTGTGACTTGTTAGAATAGATACGGTACTTGGGCTTGTTTCGGTCTCAGTGGTCTGCTTGCATTTCCTTGTTTTCAAGACAAGCTTTTTGGACAGAATGTTAGCTTAAAAATCTAGTAACTACAAAGTCACTGCCTCATCAAAGTGAATGAACTGAAAAAGCAAAACAAAATACTTTATTCTTTCAATGGGTGTTGATGTTGGGATGTGAAGACTAATGTGCAAGGACATTTCACCTGCTCCCCTCTGGAATGTTTGGTTTCCGACATAAAATGTTTGCGCAAACTGAAACACCATTAAACAAGGCACAACGAAGCAAAGTTTATTTTTATGTGATTGGCTAATGCCATATTCCTTACAAGACATAATATAATTTAAATTAAAAGGGCAAATATACAAGGGAAAACTGTGCCATGGGGTAGACATTAAAACATCTCCTCACCATTGTTAGTAAAACTCCTTATCTTGCTTTGACAGCGTAGACTACCCATGTTGTTCTGTCTCAGATGATGGAGCAGACATCAGGAAAGTCTCTGACTGGCTGAATTCATTTATTAGCACCAATCCATGACCCTCTGGCTCTAGCAGTAGCTGATCCTCCAGATGAGCTGGAAATTAGTTCCACACCACAGATGACTGCTCAAGTCCAAATACAGAGTTTGGTAAGGTCCATATCTCACCACTACCTTGACAGGTCTTTCTCTGAAGTGTGATAAATACAGCACATATGGAAATTGCTGCAGGTGTAAATTTCTGCTTCAATAACCACAACTTTGAGCAGCAAGTGTGCTTCTTATTGTGTGTCCTAGTTAGCTGAGAAAAAATGATTAAAATCAGTGAGCACGGTGCGGAAAGACCTAATGAATAGTGTCAGAAACTGCTAAAGGGTATAGACGCTGGCAGGAAAGCTACTGAGTGTAACAGAACAAATATTCAAATTTTGCTACAGCAATTACAATCCTAACTTCACACCCATACCTCTGTGAGCTCAGGTTTATCCACGCCCATTATTCATGAATACTGCCTGATGCTCAAGAAGGCATTTTAATAGCCATATATTCATTTCTAGGTTTACTGTACACAAGTGTAAGAAAGAACTCCAATGGGTCTCCTGAAGCACAGAATAATTTTCGCCTAGCTCTTTGCAGTTATGATATACTCCCCCTCTGAGTCACACTTATTTACAGGTACAACTGGAGAAGTATATACAGTTATTTTGCCATTTTCCTAAGAGGACACTTAGTTCCACCACACCTGATTAAAAATGTTCAAGCTGAGCTAGTCTTTGGAATTGATGTGCATCTGTCTGAATGTCTCAGAAAAGAAATGTTAACTGGGTAAATGTTTTGTAGGAAGTGGGTCTCCATCATGGTGTGTATGGTATAAAGTCTAAATCTGTTCCACCCACACAGCTGTTGGATAATTAGAGTAGAAGATGCCGCTGTTGGTTTGTTTGCCTCTTGTTAAGTTGATAGGATGGCATTAGTGGAGACATGGAATCACCCTGGAGCCTTTACCTTTCAGGTATAGCAACGATCAAAGGTACTCTACGATCATTTCTACCTTATTTCTTCACTCCCCAAGACTTCAGTCATTTCTCTTTTATTCCGACTATTAATTAGGACTGTGCCATTTGCCCTATAACAGGTTTGTTCGACTTGTTTCAACAAATTGTGCTTCTTTATGATATTGTAATCAATTTACTTTAAAAAACCTACTTTGCAAGCAGCAGTAAAATATATCAAACCAAATAAATGTCTGCAAGTAACAGTGGTGGGTTTACAAAAGGTATTAATACACAGTAGACTCGGTGTCTATATATGCCTGAAATACCCAGCGCCCCTCATTATGTTCACCCATGCTCACCTCAGCACTATATACATTATTACATGGACCTCTCAGCCAATACACTAAGAACATCCCTCCTTTAATCGAAGTGGAAGTCAGAAGAGAGAGGACCTCCCTCACCTTTTCTCCTTCTCATTCTGTCTTGCTCTTTACCTCATTTTATTTCACTCTGTACCCCCCCCCCACCCCTCTCTAAACTCAAGGTGATGAATGGGTGGGATCGGGCATCTGGATGCCTACCGGCAAGAGCCAAGGCCCTATGCTGGATCAGGAGTGGAAAGGAGATTAATTAATCTGGCAACCGTGTGTATGTGTGTGGGGAATGAGGTTGATGAGGTCTTTAAATAAATGCCACAAAAGGTACATACAAGAGCAGCTGGAGGCAAGTCGTGTAAATGTCCTTGACCCCACAGCATGCGCACGCACACACACACACAAACACACACACACATACATATACACACATACATATACACACACATCAGACAAATCCCACCATCAGCCATTCCAGCAATACAGGGAGTGTAATGTATACAGATCTATTATTAAACTCGCGGCATGACAATTCTCTCCCTCATCAGCCTAACATCGTAATACAGATACTGAGAAAGAGGTAAATGATCCGTCCGCCCTCATAACCATTCTGTCCTTCAGACCTGCTGAATACACCCATCTCTGCTTGCACCAGCAAGGGGGAATTCTGAGGGCTGAATCATCCATCTATGCCCAAAGGCCGTGCTGTGCCTGGAAAAAAAGTTTGTCGTCCTGGTTTCTACATCATTTTTTTGTCCAAGTCATTGAGAATAATTTGTTCCGAAACGACAGCTGCAGGGAACAAAGGAACCTTCTCTAAAAGCAGCTTTCCTTCTTTAAACAAGGATAAATAAAATGTGTGGATTAGAGCATGACTGGCACCCTACTTGGATGAAGATCTGAGCTCTTTAATACATGGTTTGATTCAGCGCCATCAAAATAAGTGTTCCCTAAGGACCAGTTTTCACGTTTCACGTAAACATACACAAACACACACTCCTTAAACTAAACCCATAAGTGTAGCAAACTAGGCTATAAAGTCAATCAGTGCCTGTACGGAAAAAGACACACTGGAAGAGAAGACTTGGGGATATTCGCATCTAGAGTACATTTTCCCACAGAGCGCTGACAGGAATAGCAACATTGAGTTAATTTACATGCACATAATAATCCGATAACTGCAGAAAATAATCAACAAATACAGGGTTTGTCAAAAGTCACAGGACACGTCACAAAGGTTTCCAAAACCATTGTTGAGATTTCTTCGTTGGTAGCGGTTTTTGGACGATCACTATGCGGCTTGTCATCCACAGTCCCGTTTTCTCTGAATTTGGCTATAATGGATGCAACAGTTCTTGTGTGAAATTGGTGCTCTTTCTCCTTTCTGCATGTCCGTTGTTGAAGTCTGCGGCTATTATACAGCAGCTACAGTTCCCGGACATCATAAATGAATTTAATCATCATGATGAATCGTCAATTCCAATTCAATAAAATTTTTGAAATTTCTATGTTGATAGCTTTTGAACCACAATAGAAATTGCAAATCTGACAATTCTGGTCTTCTTTGATATGCTATATGACCCCCTTCCTATTGGAAAAACTTGCCCTTGATCCAATATGACGTTTTTCAAGATGACGGCCATACTTCAGACATAGCCTAAAAGATAGTCCCTCTCCCATTACTTGCTGGGGTATTCAGATATGTAATTTTCCATTTTGTTTCTGAAATAAAAGGGTGTCCTGTGAGTTTTGACTTACCCTGTATAACTGCACAGTATTTAGAAAATTGGAAGCCTCAGGGTTTTCATGACCCAGGTAAATAAACACAATTTCTACTTTGCAACCAGCCAATAATCTCACAAAACAGATGAGACATCTTCAAACTCTAATATTAAATAGTAAAGTTCTTCATTGTATGCATATAATAAACATTATTATACAGATGATATTTGATCAAATAAATAATATTTTGAGGCTCCACAAAGTGTTCAATAGCGCTTATTCGGATTATTAAGCATGCTCACTGTTTGAGAAGAGGAGAATTAATAAATTAATCAGATAATGAAATGAAACAGATAAAACCCCCTTCCTATCAGTACACTTTATATAACTGTACAGCAAAGCAAGTTTTATTAATTTTTTTAACTAAATGTACCATAGAGAATAAAGACAGTTTTATATTAGGTATTAATGTATGTATCATGTATTTAAGGAGAAAGAAGAAACAGAATTAGTGGTGGATAAAACAGTACTGTGAGGAATAATGGAATTGGTGAGTCTCTGTCGATATATGCAATATTACCAGACTGTATTGTTGTAACGTGGCCGCACCCCTTGCCTGTGCTATGTGTCACACAGAGTCAGCCCCTACTTCAAAAGGGGCAGAGGAACAGACACACAAATACGCCCATATTATGTGATCTTGTCTAGCACTCACACAACACTACAGACATCACACAGAATCTCCCACTACTGCCCTTACAAGGTCATCACACAGATTGCGCCTTGCTAGAGGCAGGAGAAAAATCAGAGCGGCTTAACAGTAGAGCGTTGGGTCACATGCCGCCTGTGATGAGGTGAGGTTTCAGATGTGTGCAGTTTACTTACACTGTAAAGCCCAGAGGCATAATGCAGACTGAAGTTTAGTGTGTGTCCCGAAATGTGTGTGGTTCCTGGTGTCAGGAGGCCAGAGCGCGCTCCCAGGGTTGGCTCTGGATGTGCCTTTCCTAGAGTGTCACCTTGTCACCATCATTTTTAGTGCACCTCAGGATTGGGGGTTTAGACTGGCCCAAACAGCAGACCAGGGAAGACTCCCGCATTACAATTCTTATGTACACTGATTAACATTAGAATAACAGAAAAATTCTTACAAACAAATAGCATATTAATTATGTAAAAATAGTTAAGACAAAGCTCAGTGCTACAATATGGTTTGACCTCATCGTAATCTGGCAAGGTGACCAGGTCTATAAGATGTTAAAGTGGTGCTCCAAAAACAATGCAGGCTTTACAGATAACGCTGAATGTTGAATCCAAATACGTTTTCGCAATGGCTCTGTCACCCATAGACAATTTGGTTTCATTATATATCATTATGCAGTGTTTGAAATTATCCCTCATACTTCTTCATATTATAGTTCTTTTTTTTAATTCTGTCACACATTTCTGTGATTAATACAGCCTGAACTGAATAAACATCATTGCATAGATACTGTGGTTATGTGCACTGTGTGCTATCAATTCTTGCAGCCAATCTGTTTAATAATTTTAATACATTTTAAGTTTAAAAATTAAAGATTTCCCAGAGAAATGCATTGCTGAAATGTTCAAATTTGAATTCTAACTGAAATCGATGATCCCTTAGTGTTTGTGAAACTCACTAGTCCAAAAGTATTTGGACACAAACCCACCATCTTTCTACTCCAGTTATGATTGCTCTACATCATTTGAAGCAAGTACAGACACTGATGTTTTTGTTGTTTGTGAAGTGCAATAGCTTCTTTTTGAAACAATTGGACATGCTGGGACATGCAACAAGTGCAACATCTTTTCCACTCTGTTTAAAAGTTGTGATTTTGTGCATGTACTATACATGTTGTGCTGACACCCCTTCTAACATTATAATGTCATGACACTGCGCAAACAGTCCAAATTCTTTCTGCTACATCTGCAGTGACCTGACATTCAAATCTTAAAAATCTTTCATATCCCTCATTAAAGAAACTCTATGACAATGACTGGTTGTAAAGTGGGTACCCGGCAGTAGGCAAACAGGCTATACCCATAGTATTATAGGTGTTATGAGCAGTCTTCCAGAACTATAGAAACTATCCAGCTTTTCCCCCAAAATGAACAGTAATAAAATAAACCTATGAAAATTAATCCTAATAATTGCATTAAAGTACAATTAGACTATGGAGTGAGCTAGATCAGCACCTCTGATGTGAAGTTTTGACTGTTTAACATTTACTTATATCATTTAGGCAGTTATTGTTAATGAAACCTTTATAAAGAGACAATGTAATTTTCTATGTCTACCGAAACGTTTCATGAATATTTAGCATTAAATTAATCCAGCCCTGGATATAGCTATATAAATGGCCCCTTCTCTGTGGTTGGAGGGGAAGGCATGACAGTGACAGTGATTTTTTATTTATTTTAATTAATGTTACTGACAGAGTCTCAAACAGGAATTTGTCTGCCCGCCAATCACAGATCGATAGGGCCACTTTTGAAATTCTTAGAGAAAATTTGTGACTTTCAGATTTTGTTTTAATAGAAAATGCAATAATCATTAGGGACTTCAACATCATTGAGAATATAATAAGACCCACTCACAATGGTGGACACACCCTCAATTTTCTGCTGTCTTATGGTATAGAAGTAGAAAATATAATTATTGTTCCCCTGGCTGAAATTATTCAAAATACACCTGCAGCTGATTCAAAATGCTATGGTAAGGCTTTTGACAGGTACCAGAAAACGGGGAGAGTATTACTCCTATTCACGTATCTCTGTACTAATGCCAGTGAAGCATAGGGTTGAATTTAAGGCCTTACATTGATTGGCTCCTAGCTGCTCTGTTTTTACTCCACCCTTTAAATCCTGAACTTTGCTTTTCCCAAACCAGTTACTCCTAGCTGTTTGTCATTCCTGGCTGAAGTTGAAGGGTTTAGGTAAGTTATGTGGCTGCACTACTGGAATGGTCCACCATTTTTAAAATATTAAGGAATGCCCCACAATAAAATGTAACTTATCTTTAAATAAAGCTGCCTTGTCTTGTCTAATCTTCAAGACATATCAAACATAATTGCTGAATTAAGTCCATATAGCAAATAAAAGCCTAGTAATCTTAGTATTTGAAAGCACTTTATTCCACATGAGGTAATGTTGCCCCACTTAATAACAGAGTGAGGAATATTTCAGTAATAAGAGTAATTGTGGGGAAAATGCTAGGCCTTGGTATAGCAACCACACACATAATTTACAACATGCTCCAAAAGATTTGGTAGTTAGAAAAACTAACAGGACAGGAATAACCCTAGACAGGGTTGTGCAAACTCCCCTCAGGAGGGACCCAGACAGCTCCACCAGGACCTTCTCCCAGTGCCACCTTGACTTCCCCAGATACTACATTGCGGCTTAATGAGCTTCTGGAATCTTTTACTACAATCCAGCAAGGACAACTAGTGTCATGAATCTATATTTAAATCTAGTTTTGTCATATCAACCATTTTAACCTCAATTTCTTGCCAGTTATATTTCACACTGATTGTATTGCTACTAAGCTATAAAGACCTAAATTTCTTACCCCACAGTATCTGAATGAATGTTTCGTTCATTATTATTCAACATGTTCACTTCGATCAAATGAAGCACGTTTATTTCATCAGTACCTAGAGTGATGACAACTAACACAAGGGTCAGAATATTTTCCCTCGCTGTCAAGAATAAGACCTACCTCACTCACATGGAGACAGCGAGGTGCAGAGGTTACGTCTCTGGAGGTCACTGGTTAGGTCTCAGGGTGCCCTCAAGTCTGTTTTACCTTCTGACTCCCTGCTTGCACTTCATCATTGTTTATACGTGAAATCAGATTTGGCTCTGTTCTACCAACCCATTGTAAGAGCTGCATGCATGCTACTGTACACTGGATGCTGGTGATGATCCTTCACCCTCACCAGATGCTTGTTTAGTAACTGGTCCAGACACACTCCCTCTCCTCAGAAACAACTCTTACACTTAAACAGACACAACTTTATTTCAACTTGGTATAAACAACATGTTCTGATTTCTACATAATTACTGTTTCGAACAACTCAATTTATATTGAATATTCTGTATTAATTAACCTTGATGTCACTATTACCAGGAGGAGGATGGGTTCTGCATTTAATGGTTCGTCTCAAGTTTTCTTCATTATTGTTAACTCAGCGAGTTTCCTTCTCACTCTACATCTTACTTGCTCTTTTGAGGTCGAGAATTGGCTTTTGTTATGCTGCTTTCAATCAACAACTATCATAAAATGCATAAATAAATCAATGCAAATACACGGAACAGGGAATGGAGGTAAAATAAAATACCACCCTAAATACCTACATTAAAAAGCACAAAACAAAAAGGTGAAAGAAGCAACTGATCTTCCAGAACCCTGGGTAGATGATTCACTACACTCCTCGAGCAAAGCTCTGTGAACAGCTAAGATAAAAGTTTTTTAAGTTTTGGCAGAAACACACAGTTCTATGTTTGGATGGCACTGTACACTGCATATCAATATTTCATTTTGTGAAGCATGGTGGAGAGAGAACTAGAGAGTTTGTGGTTTCCTACCAGCCGCATTTTATTTATATATTTATATATTTATTACTAAATTAATTTATATAGCGCTTTTTACAATAGTGCATTGTCTCAAAGCAGCTTTACAATATTATATTATCTTAAAAGGCCAATCCCAAATTAACAACAATTAATCCAAACCTGTATTAACTTATGTTAGGTGACTGAAACGTAATAGAAAATCTGAGCTGGATTAGCCAAGTCAGAGCTCAGACTTTAACCCAAATGAGACAGTGTGACTTAAAGTGTGGCTGCTGTAAAATCCTAATATGGTCTAAAATGTCACCCTTGTGCAAGCCTACTGGAAGCTTATATCTGCTAAATGAGCTCCATGAGTTTACGTATTATTGCGAATTATTGCCAGCGTTGGCTATAATGTTCAGAATTGCTTCAGTTTGTGTTATTAATTTAAGCATAATTTTTTTCTTCTTCTTTCTATTATTCTTTCAGCCGTGTACTTGTCTGCTATTCCATCACTGGAATTCTGAACTTTTCAAATATATAAAAACACACATGTGACTCTGTTTTAAAGGCTCTTTTTTAATCGTTGCTATTCCTGATTGATAGTTCATGCCTGTCTATTTGATTTGTCTTTGTACCTGGTTAATAATGGATCTTAGATGAAAATCACGTCACACATTATGGGTAAATCATGGGCATTGAAGATGTTGACTGCTGAATACTTTTTGTCATTGTTCTGTGTATTTTGGGACACTGACCCCAATAATCACTTTAATGGTTTCTTACATGTACATATTTTCTGAATTTTTCATGATATTTGGTATATTGCCCACAAAGCTAGCATATCTGGACAACTGACTAAGATAAACCCTGGCCTCTCACCCTGAGTGTGGAGTCAACCTGCCAGATTGGATGAGAGGTATTTTGGTATTCACCAGAGGCATGGAGCCGAGATGAAGATGCCACAACACATGTTCCAGATGTGGAAAATGACACTGATCCAGATGTTGCACTTGGATTTCTTCCCTCTTGATCTTGGTGCAGTCAGTGATGAATATGGGGAAAGGCTTCAACAGAACATTGCAAACAGTGAAAAGCAGTATAATGACCATTGAAATTCATCAATGCTGCTGGACTGTTGTCAAATACTGACATAAAAGACCAGATGCTAAGTGCAAATGAAAATCAGCTGCTAAACATTATAAATGTAAGTTGAAAAAACACAAAGTTTACGTTTAATTAAGTTTAATGCAATTAAACTCAATGAATTTATTTTTATGTTTGTACAAATCCTGCATGACCAAGCAAATCTGAAATGACTTTAGTGTTCAGTTTGTCATTGTATTCCACAATCTCATATCTTCTAAGGAAGCAAACTTTTGAAACAAAATTTGCTGTCAACTGTTATTAGAACAGGAATGCAGGTAATTTATCAGTGAATACATGTTTTGTATGTCTTTTATAGTAGATATTCTTTCTCATAGAACCACATCTGTTATATCCTACAGTGAGTGTACACTGAAAAGCTTTGCAAAGTCTCATAAAAGCACAGACTAAAAAACGTAGAGGACAAAGAAAAAAGAAAGGTCACTGTATGCTTTAAATGGAGAGGCAATTCAATATGTTGCTCTGTTGTAGCAGATGCACTTACTTAGTGCAGCTTCCCTGTGCTATCAACTAATAAAGAAGAGAGACTAGAGGAAAGTTAGGTTTAAACTGCAAAGTAAATGTAGTCCAAAACTGCTTTGTTGTACACATATGAACAGATGAGTCATTCTTTCATGGCATGGTGAACATGAAATTAATTCTATACTACAGATCTGGTACACTTTCATGTGTTCCAGAAATGCATCCAATCCGGGGAAAAGTTACCTAAATCTGAACAGCCAAATTGTAATTCATGTAACTTTGCATCAATTCAACTTGACAGCCTGGCTATTTAAAAAATATTGCCTTTATTTAATACTACATGCAGACCAATCATCAATACCACTACATCCAATAATGGTTTAAATACATTTTCATAAATTCAACCAATCACTATACACTGGCGTCACTTTCATTTTATAGACAAAAGTTCTGAACTCTTCAAATATATAAAAACACACCCGTGACTCTGTTTTAATCGTTGCTGTTTCTAATTGATAGTTCATGCCTGTCTATTTGATTGTCTTTGTACAATTGTTTGCCCTCTGCTGCCTGGTTAATAATGGATCTTGGATGAAGATCACGTCATACATTATGGGTAAATCATGGGTATTGAAGATTTTGCCTGCTGAATACTGTTTGTTGATGTTCTATCTATTTTGGGATGCTAACCACAACAATTACTTTAATGTTTTGGGGGTTTTTTTACCACATAACATTTTGTACATATTTTCTGAGTTTCTCATCATATTGGTATATTGCCCACAAAGCTAGCATATCTGGACAATTGACTAAGATAAACCCTGGGTGTGGAGTCAACCCAGATCGGATAAGAGGTATTCTGGTAATCACCAGAGACATGGAGCCGAGATGAAGACGCCACAACACATGATGCAGATGTGGAAAATAACAATGATCCAGATTTGGATCCAGGTGTTTGTGTACACCAAAACATTGAAACCCTTGAAAAGGATTTCCACTAGCTTTTGGAACATTACGGTGAGGCTGATTTCTGATGTCAGGCAGTAAGCCCTGACTCACTTTTGGTATTCCACTGTATTTTCAGGATTTCTGGATGAGATCATGTTCAAGTCAGCCAAGTCCTTAGTCAAAGTTGGTAAACCAGTTCTGTATGGACTTTTATTAAGTACAGCAAGGCAGAAAGTCCCTGGGGTATAAGTAAAACCCATTCTACTGCCACTGTTTGTCTATGGAAAATCAATAAATGTATTTTTTATATTATGAATGTTACATACAGTGCATCCGGAAAGTATTCACAGCGCTTCACTTTTTCCACATTTTGTTACGTTACAGCCTTATTCCAA
>JAUZSU010128174.1:0-17124 GCA_034780255.1 Parotocinclus maculicauda | reverse complement strand
AGACCTAATATACATTTGGACATGTTTACAGTTAACATTTTATAATCTTGGGTGGTGCAGCAGTAATTTGCTAAATCATCGCACATGCCATGTGAGATGGAGGGAAGGCTGGATGGCATCACCCACTGCTGCAACAGTAGCCTCTGCCAAACCCTTTTGTGGACTGGCATTAATATTCATAGATCCTTTCTTGAATGCAGACATGATTTAAAATGTGCATCAGATTAGTTCAGGTGCATTAATTTACTAATGTAGTTAGTACCAATGTAATGTCTTTTTTGAGATTTAATGCATAGAGGTCTTTAATTGATGTACTGTTATTGACATAACCCATAAGTACCCATGAACAAAATGTTCAACATATTAAATTGTCAATATTTATTTATTTTGATCTAGTGCAATAAATAGTTGTAATAATAATAATAGTTATAAAATAGTATAATAATAATAGTTTGCAGATTAACAGAACACAATTGCTTGATGTAATGAATCACACGTGACATTAATAACACTTTAAACTCACTAGTAGGCAGCAACTTATTACTATAGTCCTTATTTGATAATGCACACCTAAACTTTCTAAACACCTATGGCCTGACTGTGCATCGACCATGTCTTTTGGCTATTTGTAATGCAATTGACTATATTTTAACATATTTTATCCACCTGGATCATTGTTATGAGCAATTTTTAATCTAGTGTCCTTCTCTTGCATCCTTTAAGGCATGTGAAAATTCATCTGGATATAGCAAAGAACCACCTATAAAAGTCTCTAATTCTGTCTCACCTTCAAATGCAGAAAGAGACGCTCATTGAATTGCAAATACATTGCAATACTGACTACATCAATGCCAGGATTTATTCTCAAATGCACCAATTAATGAGAAAAAAAAATATTTCAGCTCTATAAATACTCCATCAGTTGATGGATGTGGCTTGTGTGTAGCTGCCATTTCATAGCAGACACCCAATAAAACTGTCAATCTTTGGGTAATCTGATGAGCACCTCAGCTCCAGGACTGACTCATTCACCACAATTCTACCTTTTAATGTCACTGTAATCATAAAACCACCAGTGTAAGCTTCAAAATGAAGTTTAATTAATGTGGTTCCCAACAGCAAAATATTCTGCAGGTGGCAGTTATCATAAAATGCTTCCTGTCATTTACATAACATAATAAATATTAAGGTTAATAAAAGAGCAACTTAAAGCACTTGCAGAACATCTAAGTCTTAGTACAAATACGAGGAAGATTTTACATAATTCATGCTCAATTCAAACTCCCACTGTGGAGTTTTTGGGATGATGTTTTAAAGACAAGGTCTGGCTTGAAGGCTGTATTTTAGTTCATCCCTAACATGTTTGAGGTAAGATCTCTGTGAATGCCAGGCTTCCACAAAATTTCCATTGGGGAGGTCAGGACTTTTACTTGGGATTCAGTTCAGACATGTCTTTTGTCATTTTCCTCTAGAATTTGCTGTTATCATTTAGAATTAATACTTCTATCAGTTTTGACAAGCTGTCATGACCCAGATGCAGCAAAACGGGTACAAACCACGACACTACTGCCACAGTGTTTGACGGATGGGATAATGCTCTTATTCCAGAATGTAGTGATTCCTTTCTCCAGATATAACGCTTTACATTTAAACCAACATTCTATGTTCATTTCATCCACAAAATAATTCCACAATAGCCACCAGGCTTGTCCACATGATTTTCAGCAAACCGCAGATGGGCAGTAATACTCTTTTTGAAGAGCAGTGGCTTTCTCTTTGTAAACCAGGCATGCACACCATTGTTGTTGCATGGTGGACTAGGCAGGCCTTTAGTTGCTTAGAGTACCCTTTGTGGCTTTTCTGACTATTACACGCCTTGAACTTGAAACGATCTCTGTTGTTCAATGACTCTTGGGGATCAAATGGTCTTGAATGTCCCCCATTTTTTACACAGTGTGTCTAAATTTGTCTGAAATTGATTGGTTTTTTTCCAGCTCGATGTGCAGCAAACACTTTTTTACAGTCCTTAAAATTCTCAAAAAACACTTTCGCAAATGTGTTGTGAAGATCAGACTTTTTCCATGATATTTCCATGTTTTTTAAATACAGCAAGGCTCTCACACACCTGCTTGTTATCCCACTGACTGAAAACACCTGACTATAATTTCATCTGCAGATTACCTGCTAATTTTTACCACTCATATGTATGTAATATTTGATAATGATAATTTTATCGTGTTCTCTTTTATGACTTTGTGTAAAAAATGATATTGTTGTAGGTCATATTTGTGCAAAATTTTGGACAAAAGCCCCATTGTGAATATAAATCTTAATCATTTGGTTTCCTAGCCTAACTTAACAGCTATAATGTACTGTTTTAGTTCTGAATTAGTTAAATAATAATCACAACATTTGACACAAGGTGAATGTGCTTGTTTAAGTAGTACTAAAGTTTAACTTGATATATGACTGATTTGCCTTCTAGAATTTGGCTGAATACATGTAAATTTATAGAACAATAGCAACCCCTACCAGGCCTGAGGCAGACAGGCTGGGAGCAAGGTACACATTAACTGGTTCCCAGTGGTTCCCAAGCTCCCAGAGGTTCAATCCCAACCTTCAACAAAGACAAATAAATGGCCTAACAGCATGAAAAATATGAAGGTTGGTTTAATTATTGTGTCTGACTGGATAAATACAGCATCATGACTGGTTTGGTTAGCATTTTTGGCTTCTTATCTAAAGTCAGCAAGCTAATATCCTGTGTCGAGCTTCTTGAATCATTTAGTAAAACACTTAAAAGACAGAGGAGTAAAAAGGTTTTACTTTAAATACTAAATCATACTGATGATGCAGAAGGTAACTTTTATCTTTCTTTTTATGCACGTCTGATCTTGTGTTCAGCAGTTATAAACTGCAGAGGCTGTGCATTAAATATCCAATTTCCCTCCAGAAGCACGTTATAAAAATACTCATTTTCAGGAGGTGCCTCTTACAGAGAAAAACTAATCAGATGACATAAATCTGTCACATGTATACATCACAACACACACAAACATAGGCATACACACTGCAGAGTACCAGTACACAAATCATAATGCTTTAGTACTGAATGGAAGCAATTCTCATTGGAAAACAACTGGAGGAACCTTTAAGAGATGAGGTAACACACTGTTCCTGTAACCAGGCCCTGTTTGTTTTTTTCACATATTTTCGATTATAATGATTGAAAGTCCTTCCACAACGGTGTCATATTGTGAGCTTCAGGGAAACATCAAAGACACTGCATTTCCCTCTACTACAGTTTGGTCCTTGGTTTAAATAGGCATTGGATACAATGTAGACCATGAAATTTTAACATGGATATGTGATTGCCTCACATTTTCAACGTCTCTGTTTTGATCTTAATACTTCCTCCCATCTTTCTCTGTGAATTTTGCTCTATACACTTCTCATGCATGACCATACTTTTCTGCTTCTCCATTTGGGTTCTGCAACTCTTTTTCAATCAGGTTGCATCTTAAGCTTCTGTTTATCCGTGATTACTGCTTGATCCTAATGCTCTTTCTTGCATATCACTTTCTATTTCATTTTTCTTTTCTTAATTGCATTTTGTATACTTGAATTGCACCTGCTTTGTCTTGTAGCTCTTGCCATTGTAACAGAGTTACTTCTGTGGAATAACTCCTGGAATGGAACGTAAGCTGCATAGCAATCAAATCAATTTTCATAGCTGTATGCTTCGATTGTACTTGCCTCACTTGTAAAGCACTTAAGACGAAGCAGCTGCCAAATAAACAATCGTCTTCCAGTCTCTGCGTGACTGTGTGTGTTTGAGTGGGGCTGTGTAGATGAGATTTTATAAATAATTAAATGCCATTTGGATTAAACTTTTTATTTTAATACCAGCTTCTTTGTGGCATGATTAGTGCATTCTACTCTAAAACTTTGCACACCAGTTGTGTCCAATTAGAAAATGAGTGTCTAAGCTTGGTAATTCAATCCAGTTATATGGTAGGTAGGTGAATGTAATAAATGTAATAATACATTTATAGTCTGAGTAGACGAGACTGTTCGGGTGGGCTTGCCACAGAACCCTCTTTGTTCCTGTATTTATACACTGCCTATCTGTACCATCTGTATTGCTTACATGCCATAATAGTTATATTCCTTATATCTTGTGTCTTATTAGCAGTTGTTAATTTGTCCTTCCTGGTTGTTTCTTTTTTGCTGGCTGACTGGCGATGCAGCAGTATTATCAGGTTT
Organism: Parotocinclus maculicauda; assembly: GCA_034780255.1. NCBI lineage: Eukaryota > Metazoa > Chordata > Actinopteri > Siluriformes > Loricariidae > Parotocinclus > Parotocinclus maculicauda. Next base: position 12,858 of record JAUZSU010128174.1, on the reverse strand, counting down.
CAATATTTGCTGCTCTAGGTGTGAATCAGAAGGTTTTAGAATCTATTAAATTGCCTATTTACAATTACCCAGAAAGCGTACTCTTGTAAATTGTACAATTTTGGTTTATTGCCACAAAAACAATGATTTGCACTTAACCTAGCAGGGGAGAAATAAGCAAAACTGGTTATGACCGTACATTTTATAAAGTTTTGTACTGGTCATCTAATGCTTATTGAAACTAGGCAGAGATGCAAAGTGATAATTTAATTTGTTTAGTAAAAACGTAAAAATTAAAAAACTAAAGTATTAAATGATATGTACATTGGAACACTAGCAACAAGAATGAGGAAATTGTTACATAGACAAACAAGCCACTAATTTATTAACAATAATACTACTAATAATAATGTTTTTTTCCCAGTAGACAGGACAAATCAGGCAGTTAAAGACAACATGGCAAAAATTTAAATATTACAATATTAATAGTGCATTACGGCTGTTCTTGTTTACTTCCCTGATATGCTATATGAACAAAGTATTGTAACATTTAAAAATTGCAGCTACAAGATTTTTTTTCATGAACTCAAATTTCTCAATCGATAGGCATGAATATGGAGTTGGTCCCCCTTTGCAGCTGTAACAGCTTTCACTGTCCTGGGAAGGCACAGTCATGCTGGACCATAAAACCAAAACTGTTCCCACAAAGTCGAAAGCAGGCGGTTGTATTAAATGTCTGTAAATGCTGAAGCGTTATCCCAAATTATCCAGATTTCCCTTCGCTGAAAATAACGGTTCTATCCAGACCCCTGAAAAAACAATCCCAGAGCATTATCCCTACTTCACCAAACTTTATAGTTGACACAATGTAATCAGGCTGCTTTGCTTGACCAAACTAAAAAGTATTTTACCAGTAAATAGTTTTGTTCTTATTTTTTGATTGGACAAAAAACAGTACAAACAGGCATATATAATATTGAATTACATTGTCCTGGAATTTTTCAAAAAGGTAATTTTGAGCAACATTGCATCCCTTCTCCTACATTCAAGTCCTTGTTTATCACAAATTACTTGGTCCTGTTGACATAATCCATGATGTGAGATTATTAGGGTGACATTTTAAGTAGCAGTAGCTGCTTGTGAGACATTTTCTTGTTTGTTGGCTCATCTGAAGGCCAGTGATGCAGTCATTTGTTAGCTAGTGGGGAAAAATTAATCAAAGGAGAGGGCAGTCTTTTGTAAACCATTTATCCTGACCTTTCATTTCAAAGGAAATCAGTTTACTCCTAATGCGGTGATATTATAGAGCTAACCTTAATCTGCCTCACCTTGTATCGACCTAATATGCCAGGGGATGAAAGTTTGCTCCTAACTCCAGTTTAAGGCAATTAATAAAATGAATAGCTTTCTGCACATGAATGCACTTACAGCCACAATAATTAATTTTGACAATATTATGTCCCACATTAAATAGGAATGGGCATGTACTATAATGCATCCAGTAGCCAATTGGTGATGTAAAATAATCATAATAATGCACCACCTCTCTCTGTGTAAGTAGTGTGTCAACACAACACAGGATTCTTTTTCCAAAAAGGGCTGGTGTAACTACAAGTTTTCACTGACTGATCAGAACCTGATTCCATCTCTGCCAAGGACTACTACGTGTACCTTCTATTTTGGCTTGAAATACCTGCAGATAACGTTGGATATCACTCATTTAACATCTAAACCAACAGCAAAGTGTGCTTAAAATCCTTAAACATGTTTCAGTTGCTTGTTTTTGCTTGCCATATGGGTGCCATTATGATCTAAAAAAAAAAGATCATTCAAACTTGAAGAAGTTTGATCTGACTATTTAAATTGGGATTATGAGTGGAAAGCTTGTACACAATGATTTTTTTTGGGATGTGAGTGAAATATGTAGGTACCACTTGGTCATGAATGCAATGAGAGTAAATAAGTAAAATTCTACAAATAGAGCCTGCCACTGGAAGTATCTTAAAGTGTGAATTAGGAGTTGGAAGGCTGATAAAATGAATTTTACCTCTTAGGTTTTGGGAACTTCCGAGGTATCCACCTGTTCATAAACTGTGTGCTTCTCCAGATGGTGACACCCATGAAAGTAAATTTGCCAACAGTGTTATAAACATTGACAGTTTTCTTCCTTTGAAAAAAACAAAAAAACTAACTTTCTAGTTTTTAAGCAAGGCAAATATAATCTATGAATGTACACATTATAAAATACATCTTATGTAGCAATAGATTATCTAGAACTAACTATATTGTGAATATGCTACATTATACATAGCACGTTTGTCTGTTATATGGTAATCAGGGGTAAATCTTGGCCTTGTCCCAAATGACGCCTAATCCCTGCTTATAACACTACTTATAAAATGGCAAGCATTTTAATTAACTGCCACTGAATTTTAAATAAGCAGTTATCTAAACTATTCCTGGATATAAATGGGTGAATATAAATCAGTTCTGCCATCTTGGCAATCATTTTTGAAATAAAAGATCTGAAGATTAACCAACAAGAGTAAATAAAACATTGCTACTTGTTGTTCAAAAATATATGCCCACAGTAACTGATGGCACTTTGTCTTAGACAAATGTGAATACTCAGGTTTTACGTTTATCTGGATGTTTATTGAGAAACTATGGGAAGTATAGTATTTAGTATAGTTATATTGCGTGTAATAGATGGACAGAACTGATTCCAAGGGAACGTGCAGAAAAGTTGTTTTTAATGTGGTGTCTGGTTATTCTAATTAACTTCAAAGGCAAGATAGATGGAAACGCTCAATAGATAAAAAAAAGATATTTTTACATTTACAGCGTTTAGCCGACCCTCTTGCCGAGAGCGACTTACAACTTTTGCATTCCAAGCAATTGTGGGTTAAGGGCCTTACTCAGTGACTTGGTAGTGGGACTTGAACCCTGAACATTTGACTTGTTATCATATGTGTGTGTTAATTAGTTGTAAAGTTGCGATCAAACTGCATAAGTAATTTAGACTACCGGTAATCTATTTTTCCCTTCAACTGTTCTCGTATTGTAGTTCTAAATGTCAAAGATGTATCATAGAATAAAATATTTTAATAATGTTGACTTGTGCACTGGCCTGCCTGGGTGCTTTATACCCTTCATCATGTGTAGGGAAGGGTAGATCAGGAAGAGATCTATGGCTGATCAAAGTGCTGACAAATGCAGAGGATGGACACAGAGAGCTTGGTCCATTCCTTCATGTGGATTTGCTTGTCTGGATTTATGGCATGAAGGATTGTTTTAAATACAATACTAAATGTGTGACCAAACCAGAAACCTGATATAGCAATACTAACAATTCTGAGACTGAAATTAAACTACTACAGCCCTGTAAGATAGTATGTTGTGTCCTGGGGTGTTTAGTATAGATTGTAAATCCTGATATTTCCAACAAGAGTCCATTTTATCCAGTCCTGTGGTACAAATGATGATGTTATACCCAACAGCAACATGTAGCTTGGACATGGTGTGAGATAAAGTATAATTTTACCAGATGTCATTTAATTTGTTTTTAGCAATGAGGAAGTGACAGCTCTCCGAATGTTGTTTTTATGGCATGGAAATGAAATGTGAATTGATTTGTCTATCCCCATAGCCTTTGAGAATTTGGAAAACGGGGCAGTCATTTTGTTTACTTCTTTTAATTAGTGAATTACTGGCATGATCTTGTTCGGGAAACAAAACTAATAATTACAAAAGCACCAACAGCTTGAGTCAGAACATGAAGTGGAAGCTGAGAATCTGGCAACAGATTGTGTAATTCAAAGCATGCCATAGTTCTGAAGAAACTGAGCATGTTTAAATGTCCTTATCAGCGGAGCAGCGCACACTTGACTGAGAACGGCATTTGGTCTCTGGGTGGCTTTCATCTGTTAGAGATTTATCTTCACTCTGTTTGGCAGCACAGAGAGACGCACATACTCTGTAGCTGGCTCTAAGAGGAACAATGGCAGGCGGAAGCGCCAGATTTAAGCCTGAAACAGAAGTAAAGTTTTTTTTTTTATTGTCATACCAGCCATATGTATGTACACAATGGCCATGAATGGTCATTCCCTCAGGACTGTGGTGCAATATTCATCTTGACCAACAGCAAATGACATTTTCTCTTGCATTAAATTTTGTTTTATTGCAACAGTATAAACATGATCTTATCATGCTTTGCATGGTAAACATAATTTAATTTATTAATTTATTCCTGCCTTTCAGGATGCAGTTTCTTACATGTAGTACCTTCAGATTTCTGGCATTCAGCTTAAGCTTGCACCCTTAGCCTGTACACACTAATTCCTCCCAATGCCTTGAATTTATTAACGATGCACTGTACAGGGAGAAATGTCAGTCCCTCCCAATATTTCTTTGAAGTACATTGTTTTTAAACATTTCAATACATTTCTCATGTATGAGTTGACAAACTGGAGGTGACCTTTGTTGAGCCAATCCAGGAATCAGCTGTTGACATTGCCTGGCTAAATAACCTTATCATTTAGTTTTTTTAATTCATTATTAGCTCTACATTTCCCTGTCCCAATTTGTTTTGAAATGTGTTGCTGCAGGCCTGAAATTTAGGACTGGATGTTTGTACACAATTAAACGGCCGTTCAACGGTCCACATGTAGTCGGTGATGGCCTAAATCTATTGTTACGTGTCATGGATATTAGTGTAAACAAGGCCCAACTTATTTTCATTGCATGATGCAAAGTTCACATGCAGGATGAATTTACAGAGGACTAATTTTCATTTTAACAAGTTTATTCGTCTTGGCCTTGCCACTGGTCCTGTCTCAAACCAGTGTGAAGAAAAAAAGCACTTTCCCACTTTTCTCTTTTATCTCTCTGTCTGCTAGGGCTTCCCAATTTATATGTAAATGTGTGTGTGTGCTTGACAACGACAGCCCCAAGGCAGCTTATTTGAACTCTTCAGCTGTCTGTACACCCAATATAAATGGTATGAGTCCTTGATTTCAAGCTTGGTCAAATAAATTATATGTATTTTTTTATTCTTTCATAAAAGTAACACTTTAGTAATAACCATGATTTCTTCTTCCTCTCCTGATGTTGAGTGCTCTGCATGCTGGTTTATGTGTAACCTTTCATGAAACTGAATATCTGAACTGTAAACGCTACACACACTGTACGCTGGCTAGCACCAATTTTCTGAATATGCCAAGCTGATTCTTCTTCTTAGCAGAAATCAGGAAAAGGATTTGGTGACCTGTAGTCAGTAACAGTAAATTTTATGTTCTCCAGACCAGGCCAATCACATATTAGGATGGGCATTACAAAATCCCAGGCTGTGAGGACGCAATGTGCATGCTAAACTATGACAGACAAGCTCTTTGTTGCTTGACAGTTGGTGTCGGGTGGTGTTCAGTTTTTTTTTAATGTAACATTTTTTATTTCTACCAGATTAACAATTCATATAACTATCCATTGTGTCACTCGAGATGGAATGAAAAAGCATGTATAAAATGATTACTTGTTCAATTATTACTAGTTACTTTCATTTCAAATTGATCATTTCAGCAGCAGATATTAATTATCAATAGTAGTAATTGGGATAAGCTTTATTTTCCTAGTTCATATTTGTGTATATTAAGCCATGTAAAGCTTTGTTCAGTTGCGCTAGGTCAACACTGTACAACGCTAAAGTTATACAGCATTTTATGCTGGTGCTTCAGATGCGTTTTTGAGGACAGATCAGCTTTTCACAGATACTGCATTTTTTGTCTCTTAAAGCAGAGCTGAATTTTTTAACTTTTAAGCTCAGATTTTCTGCTTATGCTATAGTGGAGCGTACCAAAACAAAACCATTCGATAATGTATGTGATCACATGACACACCGGTTCTGGCAGATAGATGCTTTCCTAACATGGATGCATTTTTGCACTAATCATATCTGTTTTTATTACAGCCTAAAATGTGTGGGAACCAATAAGTTGAAGTAAAGTTCTATTTTCTTAACAGGTATCCAGTTCTTGGGACCAGCTTCCCATTAATAAATTATGTTTTAGTTAAACCAACAACTAATAATATTTACTCACTCAGTTGCATACTGAAGTTGCCCAGCGTTAATGGTAAGATGTGGAATGGAATATGGATCGGTAAATGGATCGGCCTCTCTGACCAATACCGATATAGGATTGGTCCCATCTCTGTTAAGCTTATCGTGGTTTAGGATGAAGTATTTTTGATCACAATGAAACACACCTAACACACATTAGAATGGTAAGAATTATATAAATTAATTAAATTACAATTTTGACACACTGATTTATATAAACAGATTACTATTTCAGAACTGAACATGCTGGGACACGATGTACAACCCAAATTCAAATAAAGTAATGTCTAAACAGATAAACTTTATTGTTTTTTTTGCAAATGTATATAAGTTTTTGGGAACTGAGGACACTAATTTATGAAGCTTTGTAGGTGGAATTCTTTGCCATTTTTGCTTGATGTAGAACTTCAGTTGCTCAACAGTCCAGGGTCTCTGTCTTATTTTTCACTTCATAATGCACCACACATTTACAATAGGAGACAGGTCTGGACTGCAGGCAGGGTAGTCTAGTACCCGCACTCTTTTACTATGAAGCTACGCTGTTGTAACACGAGCAGAATTTGGCTTGACATTGTCTTGCCGAGATGAACAGGGATGTCCCTGAAAAAGATGCAGCATGTGGTTGGCAGAATTTGTTGCTCCAAAATTTGTATGTACCTTTTCAGTATTAATGGTGCCTTCACAGATGTGTAAGAAACCCATGCCATGGGCACTAACACACCCCCATACCATCAAATATGCTAGCTTAAGAACATTCAGAGTCCAGTGCCCTAACCGCTAGGCTACCACAGTATTACTGGCAGCTTGTTGTACTTTGCCAAACTCTGTTACTTAAATACATTTGTGACTCGTCAAGGCTGATTGGACTGGTGTTTGTATGAGTTTGTATGATTTTTTTTTTTTTAAGTGACGAGCAGACAGACATGTAAAATCCTCTTTGATTCAAGTGTGTAAACTTGAGGCTCCCTGCTGTGAGAGTGAATTATGGTGTGTACACAAAGCCCGATAAATACCCAATTCTGTGTGCTGTTCAGACAGCTAGAGCTGGTGATCTGTCTGCAGAGAAAACTGGGTTATCTCAAACACAGAGAAATGTCACAGGAATGGGAATAGTAAAACATTACTCTCAGTCCCACAGTTTCAACAGTGTGAGGAATCAATCACGACAGCTGTCCAATCTGCAGCCGATACCCGTCTCATCCATAATCTTCAACACAGTTGGCCAGAAATGTCATGCTAGCTAGCACTGAGCATTTTTTTTTAGAAGTTACTCTATATACTTAGCACTTCTTGGTTTTGGAGCACTGAGTCTTAGTTGTCAGTATTTTTGGTTTGTTTCAACTAGCCTGTTTACAACAGATTACTGATACTGGTAGAATGTTTATATACTTTGCCTGTGAGGAAATAATGCAAAAACAATCATTTTCTGCTTAATATTGCACTAATGTAAATGTTTTCTGTTACACAGCTAATTTAACTCACAGTAATTCTGTTAAGTAGCAAATCATTTTACAGCCACCCAGAGAACCACTAACCAAAGGGAATAAAAAGTGTCCAATCTCAATTGAAGTTCTATTTTGCTAAGACTAATTCACAACATTTACATGCAGAGATGCGTAGCGTAATCTGTTTGTAATCTGTCCGATAGCAGGTGATTGGATTAAAGTAACAAATTCATAATGACTACACACTGCGGTTGACTAGAGTAAACCAATTCATCACGTTCAGTTCTAAATAATGTAAAGCTTGTAAATTATAAAATTAAAAGTTTGTGGACACCTGATGCGAACACGACATCCAAAACCACTGGAATCAACATAGAAGGTGTGCTTTGCTTCTAAACCAATCTTAACTCTACCTTTTTGAACATAACTGTGGGATTTACTTCTGTTCTGTAAAGCTCATTTTATTTTTATATTTATTTATTTTTATATATTTTGGCTTGTTTCTATAGACCTACCAGCTGAGTGCTCACTTAATTGTTAGCTCATGTTGAATTAGAGACTCTTCTAGATTGCTTGTGTTTGTGTGTATGACAGGCCCATCATAAAATGGGGAGAATCGGGCACGTCCAGTTGCCCAGTCTTTTTATGACAATCCCTGTCTTGAGAATAAATATGGAGGCCCATAGGCCAGTGATTGTCATTGCACAACTCATGACACCTTTGCAATGGTCATCTTGTTTCATTAGCATGTGTCTGAATAGTTCCTTTGGGACATACAACAGACGCTGCATGTAAATATGTTTACTTTCTTACTAGTTCACTTAATAGAACATAATGATTTATGCTACAGGTTTGGTATGGATTAGAACCTTTAAGACAGAAGCTTCTGCGGAGGAACAATTGCTTTCATGCCTACACTACTACCATTTGCCCTGGTTTCTCTGGAGATTTGCTAGACTGGATTAGCTTTTTTGCTCTTTTTACTCAAGGAATGGAGCAAAACGCCTGCCATATCTGAACCCTGTTCCAGCCTTTGCTGTCTTTGAGCTGCTCCATGCTGAACTGAGCAGTCTAGAGCTATGCTCCTCTGATCTCCTGTGCACAAACAAATTATTTCAGTACAAATTTTAAAATATCATACTACCTAACATTTTGCTTTGATATCAAATTTAGGATCTGTTAGTGTAACCTTGGTCGAGCACAATTATTTTTGAAGTGAAATCAAGTTGTCAGCCAAATAAGCTCACAAAATGAGTTCTACCTTCTACATCATCATGTGTTGAGGGTCATGCTTAAGGGACCCAACAGTAGCAGCTTGGTAGAGGTGGGAACCCTGGACCTTCTGGTAAACATTCATGTACTTTACCACCAAGCAATAACAGTACTGACCATACACCTTCACCCATACATACTAAGAATACTATGTAGCACATACATATGCTTGCGCTAACACTTTATTGTAAATAATTCTCTATGACATGAATGCAGCAAGATGTTGAAAACTCATTTGAGGTTCTGCTACATTTTGACTGCACCATGCCTTTTAGGCTATAATCAAATCTTTTTAGATGTTTTAGATGTGCTTTCATGCCTCATCATGCCACCGCTGTACGGGACTCAGATCCAGTGCCTGGGAAGGCTACTGAATAACAGTGATGTTTATGAAACCATTCTTAGATAACTTTTGCTTTGTGACATGATGCATTATTATGCTGGGTGTAGTTATTTCAAACAGGGAGAAATATTGTCCATGAAGGGACTCACATGGTCAGGAACAACACTCAAATGATGAACTGATGACTGGTATTAACACTACTAAAGTGTACTGAGAAAACATTAAAGATTGGGTCCATGGAGCTTAATTGTGACTTTACCATCTGCAGGCCTTGGAAAAAAGATTGCCCAATGTTGGTGAGCCCACGCCAACTGAGGCTTTAGCTTCCTGTTCTTGGTTGATGTGGAACCTGATCTCCTACTGTTGGTGTAGCCCATCCACCTCAATTTTTGCCATTTTGTACATTGAGATATATTCCTGCAAACTAAAATGAGAATAACCTTTCTGTCAGCTCAAACTAGTGTGGCCATTGACCTCCACTGATTCTCCATCGAGCTCTTTTATCAGTAAGAAGTATCAATATGTCAGATGCTGTAAAGAATTCTGTGCATGATAACCCAAGAAGACCAGACGTTATTTTTCAGCTTGGCACCATCAAAATGACAAATATCACGAAGTGGAAAAATGTGATGGTTGATATGAGCAATACCCAAAGCTGCTGGCCTCTATCTGCTTGCGTGAACACATTATGCAAATAATAATTCAGTAATGAAGCTGAATTATAGCAAAATATTGCTTTGTCTATATAGTGGCATTAATAACATTAATTCCAGGAATATTACATCTGCTATATGCAAACACACACCAGCCCAGACAGAATGAGCAAAAAAGATGAACCACAATCGTTGAAGCAAATCGACTCAGCCGAGTATCATCCATTTGACAACGCCCATATGAGATCAAAGCGATAGAGGAGGAGTCAGATGAGCTTAGAGAGGAAATTAAGAGGCAAAAAGAAAAGATGTTAGGAGCAATCACAAAAAGTTAGGAAGAGAAATGTGGAGTATGGGTGCAAATAAGACAAAAGACCACAAGAAGAAAAAGGATAAGAGGTGTGAGAAAGAGAGGATGTGAGTGCTGGGAAGGAAAATAAATGATGGCACAGCTTAGTGAGGGAAGCAGCAGCATCCAAGCGTTTGGTAATTGAATAGATGGGAGCTCAAACAGACATGGGCACCAGGCAATAGCATAGGACTTAAAGGACTGGGTCAAACCCATTTAGTCCCCTGCACTGTAAGAAGGGGCTATGACATTGCCGTCAGACACACATGCACACACACTCGCACACACTCATATATCTTTAACAGGACCTGCAATTTCACCACTCTGCTCAAATATTAAATAGTCATCCAGCAGCTTGCCCATAAAGGATGTGTGTTTGAGAGGTTAATGAGGTCTACCGGTAGCTCCTAATGACTTGGCATAGGTGGCATGCTATAATAAACCAAATGCCATAGCTCAAAAGGCAGACGTTTAAGAATGTCGTATTAACATCAGACATAAAAGTAATACGGTGCTCGGGTGGGATACGCTACGGCACCACTGCCGGTAACCCAGGTTCAAACAATTCTGATGGTGAGTTATGTGCATTCACAGGATACGCTTTTGCTGGATATTTTATCCCGATCACACCATGCTCGTTGTACTCTCAACACCACTGATAAGAAAACCTCACAAGGTTGACAGGTTTAGAAAACTTTCACTGACCAGTCTAGCACTGATGACAGTTCCATTCGAACCTGCTCAGATTACTCGATTTGACCGTTTTAGTGTGGATTTACACTCATTCTGATCATAGAAAATATGCTGACTTGATATTATGCTGCACTTTAAGATTGTGTCCAAGTTCATGACTAAACTCCAGTCAAGAACTGTGTGTAAATAATTAATATAGATGCATAAATACATGCACGCATACCTACAGTACTGTGCAAAATTCTTAGGCCACCATTAGGTTTGCTATTTTAGCAACAGTATAACAACCATATATAGCGTATATGAACCCTAAAAAAAAATCTTAAATATATTACTTTTGTATATCTTAGCCTTTTCACCCTGTTTGCGTTCAGAAAAAAATGGTTTCTTGGCTTCTACTGTTTAGAAAAGACCCTGTTTAAGCTTCTTTGTATTCTAGGGTCAACCTGGCATCCTGAAAAATCTGTGATTCATATTTTGCTAAAGTGTAAAGGGAGGAGCAAATATGCAATGTAACCTATAAAAGCTGATTTTTTCAGATTACACTGCATAAGACTGCAAGATTGCATAGTTTGTGAGCGTGTGTGTGTGCATATCAGTGTAAATAGATGGATAGATAGATACACTCACAAACACACAGTATTGTGCAAAAGTTACAATTAGGTTACATATTCTATTTTAGCTCAGACTTGTGTTCTTGCCATGTTTAAGCATTGAAATTCTTTAATTTTTATAATGGAGTACGTAAATATGCAAACCATTTCCTTGACCATTTTCTTGACAAGCTAGAGATATTCTGCCCATCTTAATAATCACCGGTTCACATGACCTGTTTGAAATCCCATCATTGTTATCTTTTTTGCCTCATTACTATCTCTAAATTGCTTTTTTTAATGTGTGGCAGACCTAAAATGCAAAATGGATGTTTGTTAAAAAATGAAATGACGTTGAGCAAACCAGTATGAATGTAAATGTAAAGACACCTACTCTAGTTTTAAATCTTGTATTTAAAGGTGACTCAAGATTTTTTCATCAGAGGCTGCCCACAGCTGCAGTCAGAAGAGGCAGCACTCGGCAAGCGTGGGTGTAAAAGCAATCAACATGCGTTTGAGTGCAAGAGTAAAAGAGCAAGAGAAAGGTTGCATGTGATTGTGAGTGGCGAGACACGGACAGACACAAACAGACAGAGAGATGACGAGGAAAAGAGGACTTTAGAGGCTCAGATGTGCAGTACACCATTGCAAACAGCCAGAGATTAGGGGAAATGCATAACAAGAAAGAGGGTGATCTGTATTTGTAGTCTCTCTTCCTGTTTAAGAGCACTCTTGGTGAGATTAGCTCCCTCAAGTGTGAGGCTTATGACTCAAGTGTGTCAGATTTTGCAAAAGTCCATCTGCTCGAAACGGCTGGTTTCCAACGACATTAAGCAGCAGTGCAATCATGCACCAGAGATCTAACCCCCATGACGTATGTATACTCTTCAGCCTCTTTTTCTGCCTGGCATGTCCATAAATCTGGTCATTATGGGATTTGCTCAGTGTACTCTGATACCTTTAAAGCCATTTGGAGCTATAATCATGGTGGCTGATTTAGGACAATCTTTGAATTGGGCATGAAGGACATACTTTTATGACCTCTATATATGACTTTACTATACAAGCCATTCACTGAACATGTTAAAAGGTAAAAAGCCAAGGTATCTGCTTAATCACCAAATTATAAATGAATACGAATTTTAATGTAAGTTAAATTGTACAACTTTGGAATGGATACTGCTGGGTCTTTGAGAGCACATATCCTTCCAAAAAAATTGTTGATCAATCTTCTTCAGATCGTAGAAGGGTTAACATGATGAAGCTGCCAGCTGCTGCTGGTTCTCAAGTTCAGTGATAAAAAAAAAAATAGGGGATTTTGTTATGGGATATTTCTTTCAAGTTTCCCCTTATTTTTGTGAGCAGTATATAAGGGTCACACTGATTTTTGCCACTGTAGCCTATAGAAGCTGTTTT